>DWHP01006310.1:0-11479 GCA_018247895.1 Parnassius honrathi | reverse complement strand
AACATTTTTTCAATAAAGCTAAGACTTTTCTTTTAAAAAAAGATTTAAATGTGAACTTTCTTTTGAGACACCTTGTACGATAGGTCGACTTACGACGTGTTGTTAGTCGAATTCGCGTAAGTCGGGGTTCAATTTTGCATGTAAATACATATAAAGTTTATGAAGTCGGGGCCAGAGTCTACAGAAAACAATAATTTAGAGGAATCATGTTTAATAAAATGTTAGATAATAAAACCAATTTACATTACTATGAATAAAACAACATAAACCGAAGTTAGATATTCTTCATATATTCTAATAATGTCGCCTGACAAGTAAAGTTTTTCTTTTCTCGAGTAAATGCATGTGTTGTGTTTTGGTCAACAGGACAATTTTTAAGTCTTACTAGATTATCACACCATAATTGTAACATTGTTTCCATCTAAGCGATAATACTGCGACGTTTGCGAATGATGCTTGAATTCAAAGATTGAGAGAGCATTTCACAGCTTCCGTATTTTTTTCTTTACTTTTTATAACAGTTCGGACTTTTGATTCCGGTAAGTCAAATTTCTTTGCCAGTTCACCAATTTTTATTTTCGATTCAAAGTCTTTGATAATATTTAGTTTACACTCCAAAGAAAGTGTTTTTCGTGTTTTCTTGTTAGGTTCAAAATACTCATTTTTTGATCTCTTGGGTGACATAATTAAAGATAAATCAATAATGTGCACTACATACGTACAATAATTCCACTAGGAACACGTCCGAGCTTGTCGTAAACCAAATGTGTATTGCATACGTAAAACAATTCTACGCGTGTACAACCTGTTGTACACCTGCAAATGAAAAACCGCGTATCTCCGAATTCGCGTAAAAAACGTGGTAGCGTAAATCGAGGTATGACTGTATTTAAAAAAAATTGCGGAAAATGACTGGAATATAACCGCCGCAATGGATGACAGTTACCGACAACAGATATTTGACACAGCCGGGATGGACGTCTTGACTGTTGAGGGGTTGTGGAGCAAAAGTTAAATGTGGTTTCGGTTTATTATTGCAAGTATAATGTTTATTCACCCAGTAGTTTTTTAATTTTATTATTTCTAGTTTAGTTCTAGAACATTCACCTTTAATGTAATAAGCACCCTCTGTTATCCGATTTACGACGTTTATTGATTAGTGATATCGATAAAAATATTATAGAGGATGCCGATTTACAATATTTTTTAGGCCATTTGAAAACGAGTAAGCTCGTTTCTTGGAGGTCCCTAACTCGTATCGGCCCATAAAAATTGCCGATAGTAAACGATTCCAAAAAGAAGAAAACTCCTAATATATCTCACGGTAGTGGACCACTATGCATCCAAATGATGTGAATTGTAACGTAAGTTTTGTCGCGATGTGCGTTGGTGAAGTTTGGTGGCTGAAATTAATCCGAACAATTCTTCAGAGCACTCCCCGTGGTAGATACGATAGAAAATGCAATAGATCTCGGACTAAGTGGATTGCGCTGGCACAGCGTCGCGACACCATTCCCCCCTCCCGCTAGGCCCCCACCGTTTCCTTCACAAATGTGTACAAGAGTCAGCTGTTGCTCTATCTTTAATCTGTATATAATTTGTTATAGTTTTTTTTTTGTTGTGTACATAATTTGTTATAAAGTAAAATAGATAACTGGTTTTTATTGTCTGTTACAATGTCGCATCGATTTAATATTGTAATAATAATAAATGTATGAAATAAATAAAATAAACAAGGGATTTTTTACTGAACTTAATGTCAACGCTTGTTTTTTGCAGGCACGTATTTTAGAATCTTTTGGATAAGTATAAAAACGAAACCAATAAAGCACAAATATAAGATTATTTATTATTATTTAGTTAGTAGTATTATAAGTTATTAGTATAAAAAGTATAAATATTTAAAATTGACACTAACTGTAATGTAGCATCCCTCTGTCTCTTGGGCGTGGCATCATCCATACTGAGTTCTTTTTTCCAGCGCTCCTTGTTCGCCTTATACTCGCGTTTACGTTGCGCTTCAAACGCCTTACGCTCTTGTTCCTGCCTCGCAGTAATATCCTTGATCAATTTCTTCTCCGCCGCAGCATTTTGCTTTTGTTTTCGCTCCAACTCCTGCGCATGCTTTGTCTGAAATTATAATAAGTTTAAGTTAAAGCTTGATTTTGTATATTATTTTAAGATATATGTAATTACAGATATATGTTAATAAAATATAAAATCTGTTTATATATAAATATACTGGATGACTTTTTTACTGTATGGCAAAAATAGGGTGTAACAGGGGAACGGATTAGAAGCCTAATAGAATTGATATCTTACAATTTTTTCTGCATTAACATGTTATGAAATTGATCTATCAATAAATACTACTAATTTGAAGTAAACTTTCCATGCTAAAAAAATAAACACAAACATATTGAACTAAATAAATATTAAAAATGATCGAAATTCAAATCATACGCACCCTGCTTTACGAGTGGCACTAAAACAATGAATTTGTAATGAATTTGTAACACATTCGCCGCACATGCCATAGGCCTGCGAAAGGACAAGAACAAAAGTCCTTGTCCTTTCGCGGGGTCACAGGCGCAACTCACAAGGCCACCTGCGCTTTCATTTCAGTTACCTGTGATTGGCTACGGCGTGACGTCGTATAGTTTATGCTTCCGCGTGTGTATTGGCCGCCCGATGATAGTTATCATAAACATGTACCAATACTCTAATGTCGAGTAACTAGCAATGGTAGATGTCATATCTTGTCTGGTGAAAACTTAGATGGTGCGACGAGTCGATATTTGGACGCGTTTGAATTTATGACATGCACGATGAGCATCAGTGGAGTTTCCAAAACCCACGCAAAATCAAAGAACATGCTCATCAAGTTCGTTTGTGTTAACGTCTGGGTACCAATCATTAACAATCAAATCATTGGTCCAATATGGGTTGAAGGTCGAATGACGGGAGTAATGTATATGCTAATGATACGTTCCGTCATCGTCACAATGTTGGAAAACGTTCCTCAGAGCCATCTGCAAGAAATGTTCTTCCAGCACGACAGATGTTCAGCTCGTTACGAACGATCTGTGCGCGCATGTCTGGTGATAGGTAACACTCCTAAGGTATATCTGCCGCCAAATAAGTCTGCTGTGTTCTGGTGTGAAGGATTTAGAGTTCTAGTTTACTTTGCAGTCATTCCGCATTAGTCATCAAGGGTGATAAACACAAACGATTTTCTTAATTTGAAATTGACTGCAACCTGTCCATGGAATGCACACACAACCCGTACCTCAGCCATCCGGTGGACTTGAAGTCTGTTTGTCACTTTAGTTTTATAAAAATCTAGACATAAGAAGAAAACACATACACAATTCTGTGATAGGCGGACAGGTCGCGGTGAACCTGTGATCTGACCCGCAATATCACCAGACCTTTAGATTTTTATTTGTGGGCCGAATTAAAACGATTTATAATTACAGTACATTGATAACACATAAGAGGCATAAAGTGTTGGTGATTTCAAGCAGCGTATATTACAAAAAAGTGATAGACACGCTTCGAAATTTAACAAACAATTTACAGAGACATGCCAGCTTGGGTTTAGAAAAAAACGGTAGAAATTTTGAACAATTACTGCGATATCACTACAAAGGTAAATTTGTTGTATAAATAACAATAATGTAGTATAATTTGTAAATATTAATCAGTGTAGTTTGTAAATAAGTTGCTTCTGATCCTTTGAATATGCCTAAGATGTTGCAGTATACGGTAGACATAAAAATTATTATAACAAACTGTTTATGAATTCATTACAATTATAACGAATGATAAAATTTAACATGTGATTCTACTCAACCACAGCATATTGGACGTTTATAAAGGAAAGAACGAAATTACGAAAATAATAATCTGAAACGAATGAAGGCAAGTATAGCACCTAGGTCTTTTTGAATACGGCTGATTCAAAATTTTGGCTGCAAAGAAGTGTAGGCCGCCTGGCGCCCACAAAACGAAGATGATGATTAACGAAAGAAATGTGCATCTGTCTCGCTCGCGTTTACAACTTTCATTCACTAGCTATCGTAGCCCACACCTCGCTGTTTAAAATAATGTCACCTATTTTTAGTTTTACGCAAACGCCGTAGGATGAATTGTTTTCCAGACGGTAAAAAAAACACCCAGTATAATAAGTTTAAACACGGCGTCACCAAATTTACCAATTCTGTAAGATGTTTGATTTCCAATATTTTATTACAACTTCTTCGTATTTGAAACAAAAATAATGGAAACAAGTAATATTTGGACTGCACGTAAATACCACAGACTGAACTTTAAATGTATAAAGTTAATATTTTTTCATATTGCACATGGCCAGTTCCATAACCTTTTTTAGGTTTGTGTGTAGAAGGGTGTCCGAGTATGTGAAACTGACTCTTGTGCGTCGGTGTATAACATAATATGTGTGACAGTGTTTGTGCGAGTGCGTATGTGTGAGTGCAGTCGCATTTGTGTTTGAGCGTGTCAGTGCATCAGTATTACCTGCAGGCGTTCCAGGTCGCGGGAGAGCTGCTGCAGCAGCGCATCGTACTCGCGGTCAAGCTGCGCCTTGTGCGCGTCTACGTCGGCCTTGCAGCGCTCCTCCAGCTTCAGCAGCGCCGCCTGGTGCTCACGCCGCATCCGCTTGTACCCGGACATCTGCTCGTGCATCTCCTGCACAACGACAAATAAACATTTAAAATATCAATAACAATGCTGGTTATACCACGGTCGCACTTACAAAATGATTTCGATATCTACGAATTGCACAGAAGATCAAACAATTTGTTTGAAAAAACGAAGAGGCGAAATAATTTGTGGTTTTTGGTAAATAAATAATATAAATGTATCTAAAAACCAAACATAATTTTAGTATTTGTAGTTCAGCTCAGGCAACATGAAAGTCAACTATTTTAATTGTTTCGATGGATAAAACAATAAGTGAAGAAGAAAAAGAAGACCCTCATCAAGCCACAATTATAGTTAAATACTGAACAATAATTTGCTTACGTGGTTATGTTCTTTCTGCTGCTTTGTGACGATGCTGGTAGTTCGTATTGTAGCAAAATTGTTTGCACCATGTTCCGATACAAGTGATATTGCTGCCGACACATTATTGCTAACACCTAGAAAGTGTACAGTAAACATTTGAGTGTTTATTGTATTAAATCGTAAAATCGTAACAGTTAAGTTAGAAATTAGAAAGAGTGAATCCTTCTCTGTGTAATGACAGTGTAGGAATATCTACTACCCCATAGTAGTGCGTCTTTTCTAATATTGATGGAGGGCGAAAAGTACTTGGCATACTAGATGGTATAAAAGATCTTTTCTTAAATATATCATATTATTTTATTACTATATCCTATATCTTAAGAAAATTAGAAATTAGCGTCTTTAATATAACGGATTTCCACAAAGTAACATCTGATTGTAATAAAAAAAAATTGTATTACACATATTATGATTTATTTATTTAAACCAAAATATTGGATTTTCACTTTGCCATCATGGATATGGGACATGTTCAGCTTTATGCAGATCATGGTAACAAAAGCAGATGTTTTGTTTTCATAGAAAGGCGTAAATATGATATTTAGCAATGACATTACACCGCTGATGATTTATGAAGAGGAACAACTGACACTCAACGATTTAAAGCAAAAAGTGATGTCTCACTGCAAAACGCTGACCTTCTTACATAGAAGAGTCTCTAGAATCTCCGTTTTTCCCTCTCTTCAGGGAGAGATCTGACGCAGGACCAATGGTTTTACGTGCTTTCCAAGGCATGTGAGTGAAACACTGCCAACTTCCTAGACTCTAGGTTTATCATGAGAATTTATTGACAGAAAAACACATTAATTGATTTTAATGCAACCCAGGATTAACCCCGGGACCAGTCACATTTATGACCTCTCGACCAATGCCAAGCTAGGCAAAATCCATTAAATTGTTGCCTAGTGTATTTATTTGATATTTGATATATTGCAAGAAGATTTGCATGTTCTTACAATGTAATTTATTTATTAGATATCTAGGTTTCTTCACGGCTTTTACAAGTAGAATAAGCTGTCAACCAGTAAATGAAAATTGGTTTTTTGCGTACCATAAAATTTAAGACAAGCATCTAGCATCAGAACTACTGTAGTAAAATAAATGACAAAGGATAGACTTTTCACTGGAAAATGATATTACATCCACTAATGTAGAATAGGGAATTTTAAAAATAACGAGATTATTCCACATGCTCAGTGATGATATATAAAATGCACTGCTACAGAATAATCAATATTAGTGTCAGAATACCAGAAAAAGAGTAGCACAGTTTCATATACTAATTACTTTTAGTACTATCGTACAACTCTTTTCAGTTACTATATAACTAACAATGCATTGGGTATCAAATTTAGCACTTGGAGTAGATAAGTACAAACAAGTATAAAAAACATGTTTACACACAGTAAAAGTGAAATCTTAAGAAAACGAAACCGAAATAATAAGAAACACTTTATGTAGTTTATCTCATTCTCTAGCAGACTAAATTCTATAGATGTATATGTTTGTCTCTTTTGATGGTAGCTTTTTCGTATCATCAAGTCGCAAATAACAACGATTCTAAAGCAGTTTTCACTTCAAAATACTCACCCCTATGGGTAGCACGGCGCTGAGTATTCCTGTTGTCGTCGCCACTGTCCTGCTGCCACGTTGACGGCGCATTAACGTACTCCCTATACTCGTTAGCCTGCCTCTCCCTTTCTCTCTCTCTCTGTGCCTCCCGTATCGCTTCTCTGTTCGCGTAGTCCTCGCTGTAGTCGTCGCATAGAGAATCCCGATTCGCGTAATCCCGCAACGCGTCCCTATTGACGTAGTCATCGTGTGAAGTCGGTAGAGGGCTCTCACTCTCTCTGCGTACGAAACAGCAACATGAGTAAAACCAGCGCTTGCGTGCTCTGAAAGGTAAGGTTGCGCTCTAATGCGAAAGGTGTAGCTAATAGGATGGTAGTAGCGTGACACATACAATAAGCATGAGGGTATGTATTTCGTACAAAAGTCGTGCATTATTTACTAAAAGCTACATCCAAAGCACTAATTTAAAGTATAACTGTATAGTAAAAATATAGTAAACAACAAATAATTTTGTGGGTATGTATACTAGTCATGCATGCGTCAAAAAAAATAAAATATATACCTGGCAGAATGAGAAGAATGCTGGTGATTGAATTGTTGGTATTGCGACTGTTGTTGATGCTGCCCATGATGATTGGCATTGATCTGAAACAGTGTTTTGTAATTTTATTAATATAATCAGGTGTTACTTACCTGGAATCCATTATATTAAAGATGTTAAATATTAACTAGCTAATATCTGCTTGAATGAAAATTTTCACACATTTAAGTAATTTTACTAGAAGTTTTCATATTATTTATATACAAGATATACATATTATATACATATTATATTCATATTATATTAGTTTTAAGGTTTTGTTTGTTGCATATTTGGGCTGATTATTTTGCTCCAACTATTTTCTTAGTGTTTTCCTTAATACGCAACATAATAACGCTATTATTAAAGTTCAAAATTTCATATATTATTCATTATTACGACATTCTCGGAGCATAGACTTCTTAATAGCTTGCTAAGCTAGTTTAAGCTAGTAATGAAGAACCACATCTTTTTCTTTTCCAACAGGCCATAAAAGTTCACTGCTAGACACGAGCCTCTAGTAAGGAAGATTTGTCCTACTCATCACTCTTGGTAGGATTGACGATTGCAGTATCAGAGGTTTCGCACCTTTGAAACTGCTCCCCATCCGGCCATCTGCCGGCCTGGAATGTATCGATTATATGAAAATAATTATAATATAATTATATATTCACAGGATGAGGTCTTCGCCGCAGACTGCCAGAGGAAGAGCTTTGGCTAGAAGCACCAGCTACGCTGTGCTCAGAAGTCGCAGAATTGGACTTCGAGCTGTCACCACCAGATCGCTCTTCAGCCGTTTCTTCACTGTCTCCTTTACATGAAAAAAATGGGATACAAAGTGCTTTGTAAGTTCAGTGCAGCTAGTCAGTCGTTATGACATTGTCTTAAGAAAGAAATTGTATACTTTATCAGTCCATAACAGTCCAATGTTGGACATGGATCTATACAGTGAGAGAAATGAGCCATAATCGCTACAGAAATTTATGACCGCAAATTGATGACCACTGTTGATGGTGCTATTTAGCACCTATTTAAATATTTTACATTTAGCATTTACATGAATTCTATATCTCTATTTAGAATTCATGTAAATGCTATAGACTGTGAGATTTGTCTATGTTTACTATTAATCTATATACATATAAGAAAATTGTAAACAATTTATTTGACTGTTTGTTTGTGTTTGTGCATGCTAATCTCCATAATACCTATACCAAATTTGATTCTACTTTTATTGATCTGTGACAAATAAAAAAATGACTATTTTAAAGTGTTTCTCATGCGCGCTAAATGCGTGTATAAGTCTAAAAAAATTTAATACATAAAATATAACTATAACTAAAATATAACTACCCAAGTTCATATCACAATTTGTAGCACAATTGAATTTGTTGTTATAATAATTAGGTATAATAAAAGACTCATCAGTAAATGAATATTAAAATGACTTTACAGAAGTGATATAAAAATTAAGTTACTACAACCCCAAACAAGTTTCCCCTCCTCGACTTGGATCTTGGAAAACTCCTAATATGCAATGAATATTTTGAAACTAGTATTGTAAAGCCCATACCTTAACTGAAAATATATTTAAAAAAATTGGTTTTCAGTCCCCCAGTAGTGGAATAGATTCAAGAGTTCCACACAATATTTGTTCAGACTTGCATCGCAAAACATTACAAAAAAGAAGACTAAATTACTAATAATGCAGATTTGAATTCCAGCCTTTTTTAAATAAGATTTGTGTGCAAATTAGTTTGCTGTTCTTGTAAGTGAATCGCAATATTTAAAAGAAACGTCTCATTTACATGGCTACCTAGGTATTGCTATAAACAATATAAAACAATGTGTTATTTTTTTATTACATACCAAAGGCACTCTCGTTGTCTGCATCGATCATTAATATCTTCTTCATCTTTCTGTAGCTGAGGTTATCTAGGTCCCGCACAGCAGCCTTCGTCCTCTGTATTAAATCCACCAGCACATTAGGTGAGCGCGGCCTCGTTATGTATGGATGGGACAACAATTTTGTGGAAGATGGTCGGTCTTGAGGATTTTTTTGAAGACAGGCTTCAACGAAATAACGAAAAGTATCTGTCCATTCAGGTGCCTGAAAAAATTTAATATCATTATTGTAACTTTTTCACAATTTCTTTTGCTGTATAATGTTGCCATAAGCAATTCTATCACTCTATCTCGTTTCATAACAGCCGTAAGAGAAAATTAAAAAGAGACATTCTCCAATCCCCAAAAGATAACAGAATAACTGTGAAATAGACTAGATCTAAAATATCAGACCTGCAGTAAGGAATAGAGTACAGATGCTTTAACTCACAAAGGTGGGCGAGTCTTACTTGTAGTTGTGAGGCACATAGACTCGCGTACTTATGTGCGTAATAAAATGTGTTAGCAAGCTCATAGTAATAAAATAAAATATGTTACTTAATAACGATTAGCTATGTAGTGAAATAAAATTATTTTCGTTTACAATAAAAAAAACTGATCATCATCATTTTCGTCACTACAGCCTATTAAAATTCCACTGCTGAACATAGGCCTCCCATAGATTGGTTCATGGGTAGGATATTCGGTATAGTTGCCACGCTAGACAGGTGGGTAAGAAATCGTCTTTTATTATGTCACTGTAAACAACTTTCGTTTTTGTTGCAATAAAGATTTTCAATATTTTGAAGTAATTTATAAACTTTTCACTGTCGAGCTTACTCACACTAATATAATGTGCATGTGAATGTCTGCCTGCACTCACTTTTCTTTTATATGAGAAAGGGCAAACGAGTATGCGGTTCACCTGATGGTAAGTGACTACCTCTGCCCACGAACAACTGCAAAACCGGAGGAATTATAGATGCGTTGCCGGCCTTTTAAAAAACTAAGACTAGCCAAACAGCGTCAGATAAAACATCTACATAGAGGCAGAGCATGTCTAATACGGCAATCTACTGACCAAACTACTGAAGAGTGGTTTTTACAATGGGAGATGCTATATCCAGCAGTGGACTGTTAAGGACTGAAAAAAAAACATAAAATTAAAAGAAATTAACTTAACTTGATAGATAATGTGGCGTTCATGAAGTTTGTTTCTTTTAATTTTATTTAAATGGCCAGTTGCTATAAAACTAGTACTCTAGTTTAAAGATTATGACATAATAAGAAAGTATAAGCAGAAATAACTTACTTGTAGTGTTGGCGAATCATTCTGGGCTATATGATAAAGTGCTGACATGGCATTCATATTAAAGTAAGGGGGCTTACGTTCCGCCAACTCGATGCACGTTATACCAAGAGACCACACATCCACCTAAGATATAATGAAAAAATTGATTTAATAAATATTTCAATAACATCAAGATTTGCTTGGAATTACAATTTAAAATAAAAGAAATGGAACAGGAAATAGGAATCTTGCCTTTAATTACATAGTATACAAGAATTCGAAAAACATTTCCCAGTGGCATAACAATTAAAGATACTGATTGCGGTTCTACCTGCTGATTTACTACATGTTCGGTGATGAACAAAAAAATCATGAGACAACCAGCATGGATGGAAGAAAAAAATATTGAACTAATAGGACATGTCAAGTCTGTTAACAAGCATTGAGGAAGCATGGCATACTCTTACCTCCAGGAAAACCAGCTCAGAAATAAAACGAAGTCTGCACCCAGCAATAAGAGGTTATTATGTTACTACACAGAGGCTGTTATGTTATTACACGTAATGAAGTATGATTATAATTGTAAAAAGACTTTAAAACATTTCATGCAAGTGTTTAGCACTTTATTAGATTGCTTATGTTATGTATTTTACCATATGGTCCTTCGAGCCGGATTCACATTTCATTATTTACCTATTTTAACAATTACCAGGCCCCTCTATGTAGATAAGTAAAAATTCTATTAAGAAAATAAATTTATAGAGAAATGTATTTGTAGTAAATGTATCCCTGTGACAACAATTTGTTCAACTAGTAGAGACACATTGCAGCTAAATATTAGTTGCAGCACGATAAGGTAGAGAATCGTAGACCTTAATCACTGCAACGAGGTATTGGATCGTAGACTTCGTCGATGACAATGTATCTACTTACCATCAGGTGGACTGCATGTCCATTTGTCACCATTATTCCTTAAAAAGAAGAAAGTTGATATAACTTTATAAATAGTTTACAAGACATTCAAATCAAATATAGTTGAAATGTATTTAATTATTTTATAATAA
>DWHP01006309.1:0-11479 GCA_018247895.1 Parnassius honrathi | reverse complement strand
GGTCGGAACACTGTAACACAGGGTATCCTAGTACAGGTTCCGCTCTCTCACAAAGGTCAATTTTACAATAATTGTATAGAGTTAAGACAATAATCTAAGTATATTTTTTTTGTTTTATGTACCATTGTGATTGGAAATAAACAATATATGATTGATATTATTAAAAAAAAATTGAGGGAGGGCGGGAGGTGCTCTCCAAACTAGGTCAGACACATCATTTTATTTGATTACGCGGAAATAAGCGAATTAATCATTTACAACTTTAATAGTTAACTTTTTCACTGATAATGGACTCGTGTACTTTTGCCAGTGTCAAGTATAATATGAAATTGTCCGGTATAAAAATTTGTTTAAAAACGTTTATGTGCCGCGTTGTGAAGTTTTTGTGAGACATTGACTGCAGCCTGAACCAGCCGACAGTTGATGGCGACATTATCTCAAGGTGTCTACGTAGATGTACTTACTGTCTTGAGGTTCACATCACTGTCGTAGCACCTATTTCTTCGTTTCCACTAGTTCACATGCGCAAATAGTATTTTTTTTATATTTTGTTATTGGCTATGATTATAATAGAATTCTGGTAGAGCGAAGGAATAACACTGGTATCTATCTTTTTTTTTAATCTAATAATTCACATGCGCAGGTATTCAATACATAAAATCACATCAGTTTTACTTACCAAAATCCGCTTCCAACCATTATTTTACGATAATAGCGCCGTGGCGCTGTGGCTTAGCAATGAGTTTCAACGCTAAGGGCCTCGAGTTCAAATTCCGCACGGAACTATTAATTATTTTTATACAAAACAAGTATTTGTTCCTAGTCTAGATGTTTGGGATTGTGAAATTTATTTATGTAAACTACTCCCACGAAGCAAATCCTAATTTTTTATAGAATTGGGGTTACAAACGAGCACACATTCCATATGATGGTAAGTGGATGCTGTGGAAACAGAAACATAACAGAAACTTTTTTATTCAATGTAGGTTATAAACAATACTTACTGAAAGTCACTTTTTTCATTTACCACTGGTTCGCAAAAAAACCTCTGTCCTGGAAGAACCAGCAAGAAACCCACCGGGACTATTTTTTTTTCAAATAATAGCTTGCAATCATGATTAGGTAAATTAACAACACAAGACAAATTAGAAATAGCTTGCTAGCGATCACCCTGGCCCATACACATCTACATTTTATCCTCAATTAGAAATGAAAATGCAGAAGCGTTATCGGTTACCACCCCTGAAGACTAAGTTTCCAGTAAAGAGGGTCTCCGGTTCTCTACGCTCACCATACGATACACAGCAGCGTTAAGCCGCTATTTTACACTGGTATTCTGTGAGAGCGTGGTCCTACCCCGGTCGAGCCGACCCATTCGTGATACAACCATAGCAGCGGTGTGGCTCTACCACGCTCAACAATAAAATATAGAGGTAACTTTATAAAAAAAAAGAAATATTAAGATAAGATGGTAACAGTAGTCCGCCAACGTTCAAGTTCCCGCCAAAAAACCTATTCAAACTGTCACTTTACAAATATTTAAAAAATTCTCGAAAGAAACTTTTTGAAACGTACCGAAATCTATTATGTCTGGCGCACTTGCGACAACCGCGAATAATTTAAATTAAGTCTTTAATTTGCCATCGACACATTAATTAGAAGTATATTTAGTTCTCTATTACTTGAACGTTTTTATAATTAGTGTCGGCGAATCACGCGACAGCTTTGGAGCAATAAATAAAAATACTTTTAGACCTTTTTGAATTTATGGCGTACTTGACTCTCGCGTTTAAAAACACTTTAATATTTAAGGGTAAATAAATAATATTAGAGCCGTAGTAGCTCAGATGATTAGCGCTTCCTGTTAATTTTACAGTACGCGGGCAAACCGGGTTTGATTCCCGCCGGCACCAATGAAATTGTTAATTGCAATTTTGTTAAGCACAAACAACATCGTGAGGAAACTTGCATGTCAAAAAAAATGTTTCGAAGACATGTGTTCGCCAACACGCGGTGGGCCAGCGCGGTAGACACTTACTTGCCCCAAAACCCTTTCAATAATGAGAGGATGCCTGTGCCCAGCTGTGGGAAGTATACAGGCCGTAACTTGAACTTAAATTTAATTTTTTACTAACGCCTGACGTGAGATTCTAGGCTAGCTCGTACTACACAATTTGTCTAAATCGTGGAAGATCTTTTCAGTTAATTATTGACGCGGTCGGTTTATTTTAAATTTCTATGTTAACCATTGACCTTGTTATCACGTTGTCCTTTATACAGATTCTGGTCTGAATGTTAATTATTCTTCACACGTTATTCTATATGTACCTACGACGAGATTAAAAATAGCCATTTGGCAAAGGTTTTTTAAATGTCCTATATGCCTCCACGGCACGCATCACACAGTGAGTCACTGGGCTAAGGATGTGAACACACGAACGGCTCAAATAAGAGTCTAAACATTGCTGCTGTGTTTTTCATATGGTGAGTGTAGAGAACCGGAGATCATCGATCGTGAGAGATCGTGAATAAATGTCTATTGGCCAGTCATTCACTTAATCAAAAAAATAATAATGTGTGTTTTAAATATCGGCTAATAAAGAAAAAAGTCACGCTGTACCGCTGAGAGACAGTATATTTTTTTCTTTGGTTATAAACTTGTACGATTAGCATTTTGCCAGTGTCTTGTTATTGTGAATTTTTAGATCGCTTATGTATGCCCTAGGGAATTTTAATTATAATATAGCGCCGAGTGCAGTATCTAAACATTTAGCTGCCAGTTGCAGATTCTATTCGCTCACGTAAGACGTAATTTGTATTGCCAATTAATTGTTTCAGATCCGTTTGTTGCCTTGTCTATTTTATTTACAGCGGGAAGTAAAAAAATAAAGTAATATAAATCAACTGTTATTAAAAACGACAACATACCAAATACCTGAAAATAATAAAATAAGACTTCATGGCGTAGTAGCTTAGCAATGAGTTATAGCGCTGAGAGCCTCGTGTTCGAATCCCGCACGGCACAAGTACTTGTATCGCCTAAAAATAATTGTTTCGGGTCTGGATGTTTGTCCGTGTGCAATTTGTGTTTGTGATTTGCCCCCACGACACGGGAGAAAGTCCTAGTGTGTGTGTGTGGGGGGGGGGGGGTGACGTTTAAAAAAAACATTCTCATTCAAGTGGCGTTGAATTCAACCCTGACTTCCGAAGCTATTAAGTGGAAATTATTTAATTATCATTAAATTCTGAAGTCTGCTTGTGCTCTTTGTTAAAAGGTAAATTATTTTACCGTTTTTGTGGTGGTACGGGTGGTCTAACGCAATGCGCAGTACAACAGTAAACCTCACCAGCTTCTGCTCGTTCAATGGAAACCGTCGCCGCAATAAAGTTGCCATGTACGTGTTGTCATTACGTGGTAGAGCCATGCTACAGTTACATTAGTAGTATAGTTGTAGCACGAATGGGTCCACGACCGAGGAAGGACCACGCTCTCGCAGAAAACCAGCAACCAGTACCTCTCATAAAATAGCAGCTTAACGCTGCTATGTTTCGTATGGTAAGTGTATAGAACCAATACCATTTTTACTGAAAAATAAGCATTCCATCTTAGTCTTCACGGGTGACAACGCATTCGCATTTTGATTCGTAATCGAGGATTGATATAGATGTCTATGGGCCACAGCAACCAATTACCACCAGGTGGACTGTATGCTCGTTTGTCACCTTTATCCCATAACAAAAAAAAATGTTCTATTCTAAGTTGATGAATAAATAAAAAAAGAAGAAAGAGTTATATCATTTAACAGTGTGATAGACCCTCATTAAATTGTTTTCTCAAAACCACAATTGCGCTGTCCGTCGGTTTATCGTAATGCGATATATGTAAATGTATTATAAAACATCCCAAGATACCGCAGACCCCAACCATTTAAGCCGTTTATCAAATCTTTAAAAAAAAACTAAAATATTCTTTTTGTCAATCGAGCAAGAGTTATACCCGCGTTTGGAATAAAGGAAAAAATTAAAGAAATATACTCGTGACAGTATGGTAGCGATGTAAGAATACCCACTATCCCATATCGTCTATTGGGTGTCGCAAATGGCAGCAGAACGCTGCGAACCAGGAGCTCCGCAGCAGCGTCTTCCCTAGTAACAATCAAAATTAAAAAAAATTGAGGTACCAACAGTAACAAATGTTCATCAGTGGACTTCACTAGGCTGTACGGTTAAGAGTACCTACTTAAATTGGTTATGTGTCAGCAGTGTTAAGTAGTTTTGTAGCCAATAATTTAAAAAGTAAACTTTTTATATTTATTATTTATTTCTTCCGACAACAACCCCATAATTCCGACATTTTCAAACTTTCTCCAGGTCTTTTGGTCTTTCGATCTGGCATTCCTAGTTAAGATACTTCTAGGAGGAAGCTTTTGTTCAACAGAGGGCTTGTAAAGAGCTGAAATGATGATGATCACACGGCGTTTATAAAAGAGTTTGCTTTTCTGCTACTACTAGTAATCAATAGTACCACTTTCCTTTTTCCTAAGAAAACTAAAAGGCCGTGGGTTATCAGTAGGTATACAAGTAATTATTTTTTTGAAGAATTTAACAAAAGAAATACTGCTATTAGCGTTAAATAGCGTTAGAAATAATTTTTCTTTTATTATTTTTCCTTAGGAGGGCGGGGCATCTGCGGTTTGTTTCTTAATCGGGAATACATGTGGGTGTGAGGAGATTTGGCCGAACATGGATTTCACCGAATACGAATATTCGGCAGGATCACCTCGGTCCCTAATCAATTTTTTGATTAGCGCCGTACCCTGCCCCTTGCTCCCCCGCCACACGTGACATGTTATTGCATCATCTAGTTTTGACTATTTCGTTGTGTTATTCTTAGTGTAAAAATTGATGATCATAATATAATAAAAATAAGTGGCAGAAGATCTACCATTTAGACTTATTTTAGAGAAACTGAGGACCAAAATAAAGTGAAATGTACCCATGTAATGTAATGTTTCTTTGTTTGATTTTAAACATTTTATCACAGGCTTTCTATTTGCTATAATTGGAAATGAATCTACAGTGCATCAAAACATAACGCTATACAAGTAGATTTAGCCCATAAATAAAGTATGCTTTCAACAGTAAAATTACGAAAGATATGGCATTACCCAATTCGTGTATTTCAATACAGTGGACACTTTGAGTACCACTTAAACGAATGTTCGGTGATTTAGCCGAATATTCGGTAAAGCTGCCGAATATTCGGTAAAGCTGCCGAATATGCTGACTATATAAATCGAATCGAATATAAATCGAATATTCAGCCCATCTCTAGTGTCTATAAACCACAACATTAATTTACCATCCGAAAGACTGTGCGATTATTTTTCACAGTTACTTGTACTTTAAAAAGTAAAATTACAACTCCTTATTCCTAAACTGATGAGCACGTGATAAATCAGCACTTAAAATTGTACCAGCTAGGATCGAACCCAGATTACTCGCTTCCTGGGAAACTTACGGCATTCGGCACTTGAAAAACCACGGTCCTATTTGTATTCAAAATAAACATTAAAAATCTATTCGTGGCATATTCAATCATGTACTCTGGTAGCGATTCGAAGCCGATACTCCTCACGTAGTCAGTCGAAATATAGCGCCAGCTTCGAAAGTATATCGCTCCACTATTGTCTTCTCGGTGTACGGACGACCGACCGGTTTGACTAGCGGCCGACGCGGCGTCAAACTAACTCGGGTCTCTGAACCTTTTTTACTTCGGGCGCACCGATTCCATTCGTCGACGCGGTGACGGTGAAACGCGGCGTCTTGTGCATGTGGTTTTATGTTCTATTTATCCAGATTCTAGAACTCCCAAACCCCCCCCCCCGCCACTCCTCCCCCACGCCACATGTTGATTTTCTCCTGTATCGTGGAATTTTTATGAACCGGAACCGGAACTATTATGTATTTATATACAAACATTAGTTCTCCGAGCCGGACTCGAACCTGCGACCTGCAGTCCCGCAACCAAGTTACTGTTCAACAGAGCCGCCGATAGTATTCAGTAACAGGATGACATAACTTAAACATTAACACCTGTCACCCAAGGGGGTAGGTAGAGACTATGGACTTCCATTTGGCACGATCTTGACACAAATCTCTCTCAGTTTCTTTACGTCCATATACCTACGCGTACAAGCTCGTCGGTTACGGGTACTGTCGTTCTGGCACATATTCAATATATCGTCAATTTCGTCGATAAACTTTCGTCTAGGGCGTCCCTAGCACAGGATGACAGCACTACGTTGGTAATTTGTAACTATCTCGTACAGTAACCTATAGGTAGCAAATAGCTGGACTACATAGTATACAATAGTCAATGAAATATTAAGTAGATAAAATATATTATTTACAATAATCAAATTACGTCTATGACTTATATTACATTATTCATTACGCGCCATGAGATGCGCGAGTAGGTTGTGCAGGGGGAAACTATAACGGCTTCGCTTTTTGTTAACGCTTGATTTTACTACCCATCTATTTTTCATACCGTGCGCTTATACGAAACGATTCTTAACGACTAAACTCTATAAACGTATTAATAACTTGGCCACAGCGCTGTCTAAACAGCTAAAGAAATTAAAATAAATCCTACTCCATTCTTTTGTTCCTTCACTTCGCATCGGTTATTATCTAAATACATTATAGTAACTTGTACAAGCAACCTAAATTGTTATTCCATTGTCACGTGTGTATCGTAAAACGCGAGCGTAGGGTTTGTACAAATTAAAGTAGCAGTTGGAGTTTACTTAACTATAGTACCTATGTGACAAGTATCTTTGAACAGCGTCTATAGCAGGAGGCATCTGTACTATGATCGCTAATTATAGCAAAGAAGTGGCACGATGGACACGGTCTGCCACGCGAGAATCAACTGGGAAGCGATCTACCCTGCTGGTTTTCGAGGGAGAGTGGTTAATTGGAATAACAATGGTTCAAAGCAGCAGTATCTTCATTTATCTTTATTCCGTGATGTTAACGCTGTTAGCCTATGCGACTCTTACAGTTTCATCTGACTCAGAGCTCAGGAAGCTGCAGTTCGAAAATCCAGACGATGCGACGACGGACGTCTCCTGGTAACTTCAGTTACGGGAGAGACAGTTTCTCGCATCTATAAATGCGCTCGCAGGCTATTACATGCAAACAATAGATCTAAAATCAAGAACTTCAAACGAGAACCTAGACCATAAACATTTATATCTATCACCGATTAACAATTAAATGCAAATGCGGTGTCACCCCTGACGACTAAGATGGAATGCCTCGTTACCAGTAAAAAGGGTCTCCGATTCTCTACACTCACCATACATTTATATTCGTGGTAGAGCCACGTTGCAGCTATATTATGGTTATAGCACGAATGGGTCGGCTCGACCGGGGCGGGACCACGCTCTCGCAGAATACCAGTGTAAAATAACAGCTTAATGGTGCTCTCTCGTATGGTGAATGTAGAGATTCGGAGACCCTTTTTTAATGGAAACGAGGCGTTCCATCTTAGTCTTCACGGGTGAGAACGCATCTGCGTTTTGATTGTTAATCGAAGATAAATGTAGATGTCTATGGGCCACAGCATCCACTTACCATCAGGTGGACTGAGTGCTCGTTAGTCAACAAATACCCTAAAAACATATTGACGCTGATTTCGAGATAGTTCTATTTTATCGCCATTCATTTTAAATATCCATTAGATATGTACGTGGAAGAGCCATACTAGAGCTATATTATAGTTGTAGCACAAAAGATTCGGCTTGACCTGGGAAAGACCACGTTCTCACATAATCCCATGCTACTGTGTTTCGTATGGTGAGTGTAGAGAAACGGAAATCCTTTTTGCGCGCTTATTGCAATCCAAAAAAAACCCGTGCGAAACCGGTACGGATCGCAAGTAATATATATAGTACCATATTACAGGTTTTTTTTATAGAATAGGGGTGACAAACGAGCACACAGTTCACCTGAAGGTAACTGGATGCTGTGACCCATAGACATTTACACCTATTCTCGATTAAAAATAAAAATGCAGATGCGTTGTCACCCTTGAGGACTAAGATGGAATGCCTTGTTTCCAGTAAAAAGAGGTCTCTGGTTCTCTGCACTCACCATACGAAACACAGCATCAAGCTACTAATTCACGCTGGTATTCTGTTAGAGCGTGGTCCTTCTCAGTTGGATTGATCAATTATTCAAAGTCTATTTTATACTTTTTCCATATAATATTATATTATTTTGAAGTGTTCTATATATTTATAGCTTATTCAGAGAAAAATACTTTAATACCTATATAAATGAGATACTTTATTACAATAATTAATGTTTAATTTACGTACGGCAGAGCAGATGAGAGTACCTACCGTCTTCCCATTTTGTCCCCATCACGTTTACACCAGATTACCGTTACCGTTAAAGCCTATTAAAGCTAGTCTATTGCTGAACTTGGGCCCCTCTCATACATTGCCTCATAGGACGGGTATTTTCCATAGTTGCCACGCTTGGCAAATGGGTTGGCAACCGCAGTTTTCTATTCTTAGTCGTTATTAGTAAGACAACAGTGTCTAACATACTATAATACATACATAATAGAACGGGGGAGTGGGCGGAGCTCGTGTAGCCACTACAATGCCACTTACACGTCAATTCACACGTATAAATGTCAACACGAGATGTGTTTCGACGCTACAATCGTTTCCAATTTTCGTGTCAAGCGTCACTGCATGCAAATTATTTAAAAAATGCCAAATATCACACTATTTACAAATAAATATGTATTAAAATTTAAACGATTTATTTTTTAATGATGATCTTGAACATTAATCAAAAGTCTAAAATGTGTAAATTTACTCAGTCTGTCAACACAGCGAATTGGATTTGTAGTAGTGATAATACGACGTAATTGCTTGTATGTGTGCTCCCGGCGACGCCGATCCTCGTTCAAAATATGGTTGACAGCCATTCTATTGTGTATTATAGTATTCTATGGTGTCTAACATACCATCTCCTGATTTATTTCCCTCTGATGCCTGTTACGAAACCAACGGCATTATATGGGGTAGTGGTTATTCTTACACCGCTACTACACGACCCATACAGGTAAATCTTTACCACAAAAGAAGAGCCCAATGCCCAGCAGTGGACTTCACTTCACTTTCTATTTCATGCAGTGAAGCTCTGTAACGATCACACGCCGAATTATTCGTCGAGCGATCGAAAGAAGTGTCACATTTGTCAACGCGACTTCAGTCAGAAGCAGATACTCAACAATCATCTGTGGAAAGCCCATGGATACGAGGTTTGTGCTTAACACTTTGAAACAAGGCATCGTGTATAAGATTAAAGATGTTAAAAAATAATTAGCTACGAGATACGTGTAAGAAAATAAAATGTGTAGAACCTAGATTTTAGTTCTGGCAGCCCCTGGCGGCATATTTGGATTTGGCAACTGGCAACTTGCAATTTGGCCCTGGTGGCAGCAATGCTCAAGTTCCTTTTGACCTAGGAGTACGCTGGAATAAATTTTCTTTTTATGGAGCTAAGGCAGACAAACGGGAATTCACACTATGTTATGGTAGTAGCACAAATGGATGGGCTCAACCGGGGTAGGACTACGCTCTCACAGAACACCAACGTAAAATAGCAGTGTTTCGTATGGTGAGTGTAGAGAACTGGAGATCTTTTTTTACTGAAATCAAAGCATTCTATATTAGTCCTCAGGGGTGACAATGCATCTACATTTTGAATCTTAATTGTACAACACTAGGAGCACTATTGATCCCTCGAGATTCATGAAAGAAAGACACAAACTGATTCACTACACTGTTTCATAATAAACCTTACTGAATAGTATACAGCGCGTACTATCACCTTTCTTATTATTATTTTTGAACAAATTATTTCTTAATTGCTTAGCAACTTTACAACAATGTAACCATAGTGCGTCTTAAAATAATAGTGGCGCCATCTATTATCAACTAGATAAACAAGATAAATTTTTAATATTAGACATGCCGCCCACCAAGGACAACATGTCAAATTGTCCTTTAATCCGCCCACCATGAATACATTTTTAACAGAGTATAAAATTACAAAAACTTTAAAATTGAGAACATAAAAATGAAGGAACGTTAAATAGATTTATAAGTAAACATTTACACATAACAATATTTTAGATATATTTTTTTTATTTTGTTGTTGGGAGAACTCATAACTTGGTAATTGGTCGCTTCAGCAAAGAATTTTTTGTACGTAAAGTGACAACTCTAGTGATATTATCCTTGCACGGATTTCGCTACGATGACACCGAGAAGCCATTTACAAGGAGGTAAGCCATCTTCTTTAACAAGAACCACATCGTCTTCTTTGGGCTCTGGCGTTTGGTCTTTCCATCGGTATCGCAACGACAAAAATTTTGTAGCATGCGTTGTGTAAACTGCCACCGCCTTAATGAGCAAACGCTCGAAGCATCATAATTGTAACCGGGAGCGGTAACCAACGGTTCTCCTACTAGAAAATGTCCAGGGGCAGAAATTCATCGGCTAAATTTCCTACCCTAGACAGTGGTGTAGAATTCAGGCACACCTCCACTTGTGTAAGCACAGTAGCCAGTTTCCTCATATGTTAACGTGTGATCCCCAATTATTCTTTTTAAATGAAATTTCGTTGACTTAATTGCAGCCTTCCACAAGACTCCAAAGTGCGGAGTGCGAGGGGGGATAAAATGCCAAGCCAAGCTGTACCGACAGTGGCTAAACTCTCTGTTATCTCCTCTCTTAAATATGATTGTTCCGTTTTAAATAAAGCCTGCAGTACACGTGAAGTTCTCACAAAATTGGTACCATTGTCGTTCCACAAATCCATACAATGACCTCGCCTGGCAATGAAACGACGAAAGGCGGTCAGAAATCCCTTTGAGGTTAAATCACTTACGAACTCCATGTGTAAAGCCTTGGTCGTCATGCAGACGAATAAGCAAATATATCCTTTGTAGGATCGGAAACCACGACCTTTGGTGGTTTTAATATTGATAGGTCCCGCATAATCAACTCCACATTTCTTAAATGGTCTTTCTGGTGTGACTTAAAAGAAGGAAGTTGTCCCATCAGTGGATTTTTTGAGGCTGCAGTAATTTTCACGCAAATTGTACATTTGTGAATATGTGTCTTAATCAAGGGCTTGACACCTAATACCCAATATTTAGAATGTAAGTAACTTAACATTAATTGTGTTCCACCATGGAAAGTGTTTTTATGAGCCTCATCTATTAATAATCCTGTCAAAAAACCAATTTTTGGAATCAGCATTGGATGTTTCCTGTCTTCAGTGAAGTGGGAGTTGTTAAGTCTCCTAATATACGTGGTAGAGCCATGCTGCAGTTATATTAAAAATATAGTTGTAGCACGAATGGGTCGGCTCGACCGGGGAG
>DWHP01006308.1:0-11480 GCA_018247895.1 Parnassius honrathi | reverse complement strand
AAGGTACTGGTTGCATAAGATCGCTACGCAAAAGTTACCTGAAAGAGATCACTTTCAGAGTAATAAGACCACCAAAATAACTCTACTCGTTATTTTAGTGTCGAATAAAGAATTCATAAATTAATATTAAAGTAGGTGATTGTAAATTAGTGGTAAAATGTAAATTTTACGAATATTGAGAACGATAGACTACACAGTAAATTTTCAATAACATGCGATGGAACGAATTCACTAGGTTGGAAACTAGATAAAGAGGTTCCTTTATTAACCAAACAATTGTTCTGCGTTCAGAACGGTTAAATGTCAAATACTCTTTCATGATATTGCTCAGAACAGTTTTATTCTAACAACAAATTCTGTATCACTAATATTCAAATTAAAATCGGTTTAGGGTTTTGTTATAAAAACAAAATGATATTTTTACATTTTTTTGGAATTCAGCTATAAAAGAAAAACGGTAAATGCTAATTGACGCGTAATTCTTTCATATCTAGGTTCTTGCATTCTTTTATTATTTAATTATATCTTTGTTTTGAATTTGCTTTTAAATTCGTTTTAACTCACTCATCACAAAAGTAAAAAAATATTGGGCAAATATATAATTCATTGACGTATAATAACAAATATATTAAGGTAGTACAATTGACGAAATATTAAACTACTTTCATATAGTGCAAATATTTTTTTATATAGAATAAGGGTGACAAACGAGCACTCAGCCCACCTCACTTACCCCACCTAATGGTAAGTGTATGCTTTGGCCCATATATACCATATATACATTCACCCTCAATTAAGAATCAAAATGCAGATGCGTTGTCACTTATCATACCAAGGACTGAGATGGAATGCCTCATTTCCAGTTGAAATGGTCTCCGGTTTTTTACACTCACCATACGAAACACAGCAGCATGAAGCTGCTATTTCACGCTGGTAATCAGTGAGAGCGTTCTCCTACCCCTGTTGAGCCCATCAATTCGTGCTACAAGCATATAATAGCTATAGCATGGTTCTACCACACAGATAATACTACATAATACTAAATTCCTTTAAAAAAACATAGTGTATATAAAATTTTGTCCTATGTAGGCTGGGAATAAGCCCCTTCAGATTTCTGTGAGTGCGTTTTAATGGGATCTCAGACATCCTCGAAGTATTTCAGTAATGACATGTAGGTTTTCTCACGTTGTTTTCCTTCACCACCAAGCATGTGGTAAAGAATCATAGAATTTTTTATAAAATCATTCCTAATATTTTATTTTTATAATTTAGAAGTTTTGTTGGAAAGAAATTTATTGTACTTACTCTTCAGGTAGCAATACAGACGTGAAAATGATCTTGACCCGCGTGTGTACAGAATTTGTGGCAAATAGGTAGCGACAACGACGATGTGGTGGATAAAGACCAGGATAACCAGGACTTGCCAGCACACATGAACCTGAACCACGACATGATACATCCTGGTACAGCCAGTCGCAATCTGGGTAAAAAAAGGTTTGTTGTAGTGGAACTTAAAACAAAAAAAAAATAATCTAAATAAAAGTACATTTAGATATTATAATCACAGCTTTAAAACTGTTAGTATCTATAAATACGAGAAATGTCAAACAAAAATAAATTTAAAAAAAGGCAATATCTTTTGTAATTATTTTTGAAATTGAGTAAATATTACAATTACAATACTACAACTACTTTTTACTCCGTGTACTCTTACTTTAATAACAAAAAAGGTAGTGTACTTTGCATGATATTTAAAACACAAAATATTTCGGTAATTGTCTTGAAAGCAAATTTTACCAGTATAGGGTACTCTGGAGCCTCCACGGGGATGGAACCCCATACCTTGAGTGTTACTCAAAGAAGTGAAGCTGAAGAATGCCAAAAATTGTGATCTTACTGTTTTTTCTGTTATCCTGTCAAAACATGTAAAGGGGTTAATGTAATATTTTTAGTTAAACCATAGATTTGATGAAAAAATAAAGACCGAATATGACTATACTTTTATTTAATTTATTACAATAAAAATTAATGAAACGGAATTTGATAATTAATATTCTTTAGTTATGCATAATAAACGCACAATATTAAACAATTGAAAAGATAATATATCTTTGTTTCTTCTACGTACCTTTAACTCTTAAGGCTTTTATGCTATAAATAAAAATGCACGAGTCTTCTCATTCATGGGAGATTTATAAAAGAGGAATACGACCATCCTTCTCTCTAAATCAGCACTCGATAATGATTTCAATAGTTTCATTGTGTGTCGGATCGAACTCTTTGCTCGTGTACTACGAAATTTAAGTCTCAGTGAGCGCATTTTACATCCCTTAATTACCGCGATACGTTACGAGTAAAAAGTAACTCAAATATTTACGAACCTGAAATCAAGCGTTGAAGCACCGTGGTCTGCAAATAGCACTACCGGTGGAGTGTATCGCTCATTTTCACCACAAAGGCGTGTTTCAGCTACTCCATCTACATTTCGCACGGCGCTTGCTCCACTTAGTTCCAACCAGCCACCGACACAACTACGGCGGTATAAAATCTAATTAGAATAATGATCAAACTAATCCTGTAAGATATGAATAAATAACTGTATTATATTATATTCATTCTTTTCTACTGGGTGTTTAGTTAGAGCAAAATTAAAACGGTTTTATCTTAAGGAATTGGTTGCATTGGACTAAATAAGATGGAATGGATTGCAAAAGATGACCAGAATTTTTTACCCCTGAATAATTTGGGACTCTACGAAACAACATTTTCTGTGCTAACAGGTTTATCATCTAGATAGAGCAAAGCTAGCAGCAGACTCGGAATTGGGTATTGCACACCAGCCTTAATTTACTATCAGTCAGATGCCGCTAAATGTATCTAGAAGTTTGTTTAACTAAATTTATCAATTGGAAAGCATGTTTACCTTGAGCCGTTAAACTGACCGGCAGAAACGAGTCGATAAAGTTGTATTTCGACTCGTTGCCCCGCGTCTGGTTGCAAGAAGTATGAACATGCGCCCGGGCCTTCGATCGATGGCGATTTAATCTGTCCAAATGTCTTCCCCGACTTGTTTTTGAGAACGCGTGAATCGATTGTAATGTTGCACACTAAGCACCGAAAAAAAACAAAAAACATTAAATTTAATTTTCATTTAAAAGTAAACTATTATAATAAGCCAGCTGGCCCGATATTCGTTATTAAGCTATTTTTTATATATGTTTGTTGACAGTGCCACCTATCGGATTTTAATACAGCTATGAATTATCCCTTTGATAAAATGAAAATAATTTGTGAATATGACTCCCAATTTTTTTACGTGGCAGAGCCATGCTGTAGCTTGAATGTATATGTATATGAATGTAGCACGAATTGGTCCGCCGAGGAAGGACCACGCTCTCATAGCGAGAAATGGTAGCTCCAGCCTTCTGTGTTTCGTACAGTGAGTGTAGAGAACTGGGAGACCCTTACTACTGAAAACGAGGGGTTGCATCTAAGTCCTCATGGGTGAAAACATTTCTCCATTTTGATTATTACTCGAGGTAGATATACATGTATATGGGCCATAGCATCCACTTTTCATCAGGTGGACTGTATGGTCGTTTATTAACCTTATTCTATAAAAAAAGTGACCAACATAATGATTTGTTAAATTTACACAAATACTGCACATTGAATAAAACTATATTTACGTATTTTTGACGACACTTTCACAATGTTACCTTCTGACAAAGTATTAAGCAAGTATTGCAGGACAACAAGCTTCGGGTCCCGCGCCTGCATCACAGTGGCCGAGTGAAGCCGGCCACAGTCGAGCGTGTGCCTGTTGTAATAGCGTATGTCAGAGGAATCACGGACAAGGTTGGCTACATCCTGAAGTGAACTTCCATTAAAACATACTACAAGCCACCGAAGAATATTAGTAAATTTTACCATCCTTCAAATGTAATATTCCTCCACAATACACAAGAGTGTACAAGCTAGATTGAGAATGTGGTCTCAGGCTAACTATGACATTGGGACGTCAAACATCTCACCCCCCCCCCCTAGTGACCACGGGTTCTCCAAAGCGCCCGAAATGTCGAGAATTAAAAATAAGTTATTAAGCGCGATAAAATCCGTAAATATAGTTTTATTCCAAAGTGGTCAAGTTGTATAAGGTTACATACACATTTACTCACAGATGTACATTATACATAATGTACATAATGTTCATTAATTCATTATTTTATAGTTTAAATTCCATATCTGAACTTTTGTTAGCCTAGGTTAGACTAGAAACTAGATTTGCCGTAGTTACCACGCTTGGCAAACATAATTATTTATTTATATAAGTTATTATCAGGAAACTGCTGCTGTCCATCTCTTGTTTCAGTTTCCGTCTGATACCCCTTTCCACACCCAAGAAGTGATATTATGTTTACTTTACCACTACTATTTGGCTAGAAATATACATCATATAAAGATATTAAATTACCCATGAGAAAGTGACGACCTCTTTAATACGTTATTAATCCCGACTGTGACATAAACTTTTTAAGTTATGTTAAAATGTTTATTGTTTTAATGCTTTAAAACCATCCGTATTACAGCCCTTCACATGTTTGCTGCTGAACATAAGCCTTCTCCAAGAAGTGGCACAAAATATAACCCTGAGCCACCCGCCACGCACATTAGTGCTGCTGTATTACGTATTATGATGACTTCCTGCATGATTTACAATATCGTCATTCGATCTATTGGGAGAGAGGAGCACTAGATAACCTTATTGCCCATGCCCTTACAACCCTGAGCCGTAGTCCGTATAGCAATGAATGCTCCTGATTTGCAACATATCGTTGATAGGCAAAAGGAACAGCGTAGGTGACAGCACACAGCCTTGCGCAACACCAGCATTAGTAGCCTTGTAAACGGAGCAGGTACCGTTTATTACGACCTTGATGCTCCAATCAGCGAGGAAACTGGTGATCCAATTGCACAATTTCTCGGAAAGCCCACAAGGTGGAAGCTTCCAAAGAAGCACCTTGCCCCAAATCCGATTAGTCTTTCGCTATGTATTAATAAACTACCAAGGCTACCCTCTTGGAATCGACCGCCTGCAGCCATGGGTGTGTTGGTCAAATAAGAAGATCACTAGCTGAGTAAAACCGTACCTGATTATTTACCGATTCTTATTAGAATGGTAGACAATTATTATGAACTACTATCACTGCAATTACATTAATTTTAATTGTGTTTAGTGTGTTTATTGTTAACTTTACCTCCATTATATTTATTAGATGAACTTTATAACACTTCTCATTAATTTATAATCTATTGGACACCAATTATATTAAAATTATGAATACTCAGATTTTAACAATATTTTGTTATAATTGAATATAATAAAAACTTCCCTGTAAATTTCCGTTTATTAGATTATGATAATCAAATCACTTTACCTATGAATAATCGAATTTGAATCACAGTGTCTGCTGTCACTAATCAGCTAGTGCCTCTCAAGATCCTGCATGAGCTGGCAGTTAACGATGAACTCCATTATTTTCGAGAGTAAGGAATTGACGACGATAGGCCTCGAGTTGGATGGATAGGAGCGGTTACTTTTTTAGGGATTGGGTGCACGAAAGCTGTCTTCCACGAATTTGGGACTACGTCTAAGTAGTAGGATTACCAGAAAAGATGCGTTAGAATAGGTGCCAACTTTGGAGCACACGTGATCAATAGCTCAGCACAATTGGGGGATACCATCAGGCCCACTCGAATTGTGAATGTCCAGAGAGAAGAGTGTAGTTACTGTGTGATTCGCATATCAGACAAAGCCGGATGGTCGGTGGTGTATTCCCCCGTCATCGAGAGTCCAGTCGGATGCAAAAGGCGAACCTAAAAGATCGGCTTTCTCTTTTGTGGCGTGGGCCAGTGAGTGGTCTTCCCGGTGCAGAGATGAAAGTGATGGCTTACAGAAATTTTCTTGGACAACATTGACGAGAGACCAGAATGCACAGGTTCCCAAATGAAGGTGAATAAGTTTCTCGCAAATTCTGCTGGTATGTTCCACCTTGTTCCTCAGCAATGACATTTTTACCTACAAACAGCCTGGGCTGATGCATCGAATAAAGTACTAAACTAAAGTATAATTCCGCCTCCAGGTTAGGACCTACGATTCCGCCGTAGTTATACTTCTTGTTGTGAGCACTGGTGTTTACATGCCGGAAAGTTGATGCTTCAGCCCTGGCCTGGTAGCACTCCTGCTTATTATGATATTGTACTAAAACACCGACTGATTACAATTAATAAATATACTGAAGTTCACCACCTATGAAAATGATATTACCTCGGCTTTCATTTCCAAATATTTATAAATCTTAAAAAAATACAGAAAAGTGGCAGTCACTCATTCTAATCTAACTAACCTAATTAACCATTACGCGATATGAGAGGACGTTGTCTGTGATGCAGTATAAGAGATGCAGTTTTAATTAGCTAATTAAAAATGCATTCTCGGTAAAAAAAACTATTGCAACACTTGTTTAAATAAAATATCCTACACTAGAGATTTTAATAATGTTACTACGTAACCTACACTTGATGTATATACATACTCGTATTTGTGCGTGGTAGCTTGTTGCGTTCTTGAACTGTTCTCTACGGTAGTGCTCAATTGCAACATCACACTAGTTACGCTTACTTCTTACGTCTTTGTAAATAAATCTTTCTTAAGTATACCAGCATAAGTAGTATAGTAATATAGTATATAAAGATGCTGTATTTTTATGAAAAGAGAAAAAAAGAGATTATATACCATAACATAATTATAAGTAAAGTTAAGTAAATTAAAAGTAAAGTAAAGACTTGCTCTTGATTCACCAGATAAAGAATAAGTGAAAGTGCACATGAACAACAGTTGTTTATTATGTTCTCCTACATGAATGATGGGATTTGAAAATCTTTAACCGTAGTAGCGGTATGAGAAAATCCACTACTTCATAATATTATTCCGTGGGGGTCGTAAGAGGCGACAGCGGAAAACAAATTAGGAGATGGGCTGTAGCGTCATCCTAATTACAACTAGAACCCATCTAGAAAACATCTGGTTGCCAACCTGCTTGCCAAGCGTGGCAATTATAGAAAATCTCCCCCCTATGAGGCAATCTCTTGGGAAGGCCTATGTTCAGCAGTGGACTGTAATAGGCTGTAACGATAACGGTATTTTGAAATAAATAAATGGAAGCAAACTAACTACTGGAGCAGTACTGCTCGAGTCCGCACTGCGCGCACCGCGTTGGTGCTACGTCACCACAAGGACATGCACCGTCTCGAACACAACACGCGCAGTCTTCTCCGCCATCGCCTGGACAGGCGCAACCTGTTGACGATTGCGTCCATAGGTCCACTTGACCTAACGCATAAAATAATAAGAAATAAATTTATTGTTGATCTATTTGTCGCAAATTGGTTACAAGAAAACCTCATATTATAATTTCTTTTTTTTTAACGTTACCCTCACAGTAGTATTTTCCTGTATCCTGAAGGCGTTTTACACACATTGATTATATATAAATAAATATCCAGACCCGTAACAATTAGTTGCAAGATAAAGAAACACGAGATTTTATCAATTATAAAATCGAAGGGATTTTATTATTTTTTCTAATTATCTCAGAAGTTAGATAGTATTTTAACTCAACCAGATCTCAGATATTTTGATTGACCTTAAAAGGCAATTTTTAATTTTGTCCTATATTACCATTATTACGAGACTGTGAATTCAATATTCAATCATCATCAATAGCATGATTATTTAGTAAAGCTTTATTCAAGCATTATTTTTTATAGAAGTAAGGGCGATTGTGTACTACATGGTGATTTAAGTGTACGTTTTATCATGCCTGAGGCCCAGTGTTTCCAATTTAATATCAGATTTTTGAGTTAAGTCCAATTTTGATAGTTAAACGTTTATTAAAAGTTTCACTTATTTGAGTAATCTAATTAATTTCATAAGTTCAACATTAAGTTACAACTAGAATAGCGTCTAAACGTTACATTAAAAAAGGAAATTACCAGTTTCGGGTAAGCGTGGACAAGATGTCCGGTGAAAATAATTTTTACAAAACAATATCACTAACTCTGGAACAAATATTTTGCACATCTCATAGTAGTCAGGTACACGAATAAAAAGTCGAAATAAAGAGTATTTAAACTGTTCGCACCTGTTATAAAGCATAGCCATTTGTTTGATGCAGTGTTACCAGCACGGAAATGAAACATCAATTGCAGTCTTTAATCTATTGGATGATCAATTATGGTTATCAAAAAAATGTTTGTCAGCAAAACGAGTACAAATAAATACCGTAGGAGAAGATTATACTCATTCACTTACATTGTTTATTAATAAAATAAAAGAATGAAAAACGTTATTTATTACTTTTTAACATATTTTTTAAATTAGATTATCGATTCTATAAATCGATTATTGTCAAATTACTATTGTTCATGGCAACTCCTACACATCTGACGTTCTCTTTGATTGCGTGCACAGTGCACGTTATTTTGTTTACTCGCTGCTTCGAACTTTTATTTTTCATGTCATGGAATCCGAAACCACTCCTTACGATGACTCAGCCCTACCCTCGGACACTGAATCTGTACCTGACGTTGAACCTGACGCTGTTAGGGATCTCGAACCGGCTTTAAATGCAAACCACGGTACGAATTTGGACTCCTCTGCTACACTTATTTAGAATGAACAACCAATGCGATGTGTTAATTGTGACGTCGATGTAATGCATCGCCGAGGACACACGTTGAAGCTTATTGACATATTATCTGTATAATCCGGCAAATAATTCCGGGAAATTTCTATCTTGTTTGTTTATATAAAATAATAAAACTTATACCTTATTTACAGGTTACAGCTCATGGCTTGCTCTGTCACTCATGTTGGACATTAGCAAAAAGTAACTTACCTGAACAGCAAAATCATCAAAGAGAACTATGTGTTAATTGTGGATGTTCTATACGGCGTAGCAGATCTCATAAACTCAACACAACCTCAGAGCATTGGAGGCACCTCAGAAGATAGCACCACAGAAAGGGTAGATTTTATTTAGGTTTTGTTAGAATATGTGAATTAGAATTATTCTACTTAAAATGTGTTTAAATAACACTTACTCTTTGACTGAAAAGTTATTTGAACTCTCCGTGATAGAACAATACATTTTATTTAATGTAACAGAATAAAATAACATGTTTTTGTGTTATTTTTAAACTATTTAGTTAGAATGAATTCTTAAATATAATCTTTGGGTAGTAAAAACTATTCAAAATTAAATACATACTCAATTGATTAGTGTTTTGAATGGCACTTACTAAGAACTAAATTGTTTTCGATTCATGACTCTGACTGCGTTTGTCATCCATGTTGGCAACGAGCGGATAGAGTACCAGTTCCTGCTCTAGCTATTGCAATTGTTCGAACTACAATTAGCTTGCCGAATTTCGCTAGAGCCCCTGACCCACAAGCCAATTGTTTTTGCCCGGGTTGTGAATCGCCCCAGTGACACATAGTTCTAACATAGCTAAGGGTAAACTTATTCACAGATTTTAATTTTTATATTCCTAAAAACGACAGTATATGCAGAGTTTATAGATGACCTCCTAGCAACTTATTTACATCCTTGTCACTCATTTACTGCAGAACGTATTGAAGATTTTGTATCATTCGTAAAAGAAAGAAATCAAAAATTTTATAATCAAAATATTGAAGGGATGATCAATAACATTACTGGATAGGGCTGTCCTAAGATTTATTTATAAATCTGGATGCACAGATACCTAGATTATCCAAGATGCGAATTTGTTCATTGGCACTCGCATATTTAATCAAAATTATAACTGGAGACAGCGATGAAAAAATTTCTACATTATTGAACATTGTACGATTTATTAACATAGCTCGGGATATACTTAATCGAGATTTTGTACCTGGTAACAAGGGTATAGGTCATATTACAAGGGAAGAAATAGCTGAGCGAAATCTGATTATAATGGTTGGCCTAATGGTTTGTTTGGTGGAAATGGCAGGAATCCAATTATTATAATTGATGGTACATAATTATACATTCAAAAAAGTTCAATCTATTTGTATCAAAAAAATACTTGCTACCAATCCCAATGGTATGCTCCGATGGATATATTATAGAGGTATTAGGCCCCCTCTATCTAGCAACAACATCTGATGCTCATATTATGTAACATGAATTCAGCAATTAATCCAACACATTGCGGCAAACTTCCATACAGGAGATGTTTTTACATTGGGTAGGGGTTTTAAGAGACTGTGGGCCAATTATAAGAAATTACTCTATACATACGTCTGTATCTTTACAAGAAGATGAAACTCAATTATCAACGTTGGCAGCAAATAAATCTAGGTCTGTGACAACATGTATATGGGTGGTAGAATGTGTAAATGGTATATTTAAACATTATTTTAATATATTTAGGCGGGATTTTTTTTTAATTTAGCATCTACCATGCAATAATAGATTTAAGGGTGGCTGCCTCATTGATAAATAAGTTTCACCAATGATACAATAATAGAAAAGACGCAGTACAAATCCTAGATATAGTAAGTAAGAAAAAAATATACCTAAATAATGCTCTCGCTGATTACGTTATCGAAAATAATTTATATAGAAAACGTGCACAGTTTTTGAACAGAAATATCAGCATAAATAATGTATCATTCCCGAGAATGACATACAACAAATCCATATTATTTAGTTTTGGTACATTATAATTAAAACAAGCAAGATACTATGGAGAACATATAAGAAATGACGGTTTTAACACTACTGGAGTGTGTACGGAGAGAGACAGTAACCTGCTGGGAGGACAACCCATGACAGGCAATTGTACACTTTTAAGAGGAAAAATAAAAAGCTGGCATGAAAGCAAAAATATATTTGTCTACATTTTGTAAACCCTCTCAGAAATGAGCGGAGGTCTGTGCCCAGCAGTGGGACGTATAAAGTAAAGTTACAACTTTACTTTACTTTACTTTTTATATAATAATTATCTGCAGGGCTCTGCCCAACGCTTTCAAAGAATATTGTTGCAATTGCCTTGTCTGCTGAAGAACGGTGTATTGTTGTGCTTATTTTATGATTATTATTTGGTATTTAAGCTGAGTTAGGCACGAAAATAATGTTATACCACGTGCCCAGTTCTTAGACAATATTAAAATAGTTTATGACTCTGAATAAAGTCAAAACAACAAATAAAAACTGATAGTTTTATTTCAACTATCCTAATACAACCGTATAATGGATATGTTTTAATAGTTTCTCCCTTTGTATTTGTATTTATATCCCTTAAATTGTGTGTACAATGTGATTATCAAATAAATGGTTATTTTTTTCTTTATAATGTGTAAATAAACAGATTATATCAAAATACTATTGGCATACAATATATTTTAGAAA
>DWHP01006307.1:0-11480 GCA_018247895.1 Parnassius honrathi | reverse complement strand
AAATGTCAAAACTGTCATATTTTTGGTGTTGCCCCAATTGAAAAACAAAGTTCTTGTTGAAAAACCCATTATTTCATAAGCCTTACGTTCTGATGGTATCATAAAAGCGACTATCGGAACTACTAAAAATTTTTTTTGCTCCTGGCAGATAAATGATATTAGTATCATGTTTAGGTCAGATATGAAAGGCGATGGACAGCATCGTCAAATGTCTGAGACGTCTATTTCTGCGATTATCAATCCACTGGTTGAGTAGACAAATCCTCCCTTCTGAGAGTACTTCCTCACAACGGATGATGAAGAGGAAGACTTTTACTGATTATTTATCTATCACACTCCATGAGTATTTTATCCTGGGATTAAAATAATCGTCAAATTATATTTTAAAATTCTGGTTGTAGAACAGAACGAATGGGTCGGATACACCGGTTGGGGCCACGCTCTCATAACACCAGCGTAAAATAACAGCGTAATGCTTCTGTTTCGTATGGTGAGTTAGAGAATCGGAGATTCTTTTTACTGGTAACGACTGCATGTCTATTTTAGTCCTCAAGGAAGACAATGCGTCTACTTTTTGATTCTAGATCGCGGATAGATGTCTATGAGACGCAGCATCCACTTACCACCATGTCGACTGTGCGTTCGTTTTACACCTCCATTGCAAAACATACTCTTCATATTTAACTGCTCCGCTAATTTACTAACTGCAAAATATAACTGCTAATACTGCTCGTATATATTTTCAACTGACAACTTTCCTGATGGTTAAGTAGGTAGCAGTAGTAAAAATTTATTCTCATTTATTATCCATTATTGTATTCATTGGATTGAAGTATCAATAACGTGTTGAATGTTTTTTTTAATTATAAATTCGAAAAGGGGTAGATAGGTAAGTTTCTTACACGGTAAAATGGAGTGAATGGATTATTGCTTGATGCTGAAACGTATCACGTTGTTATGTAATATGCGGTAAATCTTAAAACCATTTCGATCTTGATTTGATAACTTGTATATCACAAGATTGTTTTGAAAACAATAAGCAAAAAGCTTTTAAAATTGTGTGCTTTTTCTGATAAAGTGATAAGAGTTTTTAATATTTTAAAAATTAAAATCAGTCTAGGATTTAAATTTCGAAACTGTCATTTTATATTTGCTGTTTTTTAGCTATCAATTACTAGTTAATAATTATATCACTGTTTTAAATGTACAGGTGATACAAGTCGTTCAACCCTACAACTTCAATGCGCAACAGTGGTGGTTTTCTGACATCACTCTACTAAAAACTCTACAGCCGTTCAACACAACTTCTATAGTAGCGCCGACTACACCCCGTTACAAGAAAGACGTTAACGTAAAAGCTTGTAAGATACTCATTTATGCAGTAAGTATTTTTACTGAAATAACATATTTATCTCTATAATATATAAAAATCAAATGCTGTCATTTTGTACCTCGCTAGAACTCGAAAATGGCTCGAACGATTTGATGAAATTTTTGTGTGTTTGTTAATTACAATTGCAACCGGGAGGTGGCGCTTTTCTTGAGATCCTTCAATAAAAAGCAAATCTTTTTACGCTCAATATATTTTTTGCCTTAATTATACTTAAGTATTTACGGCATCATTAAAATCGTTGATTGTGGCTTACTTAGTTTGTAGTGTAATTGTCTAACAGGTATAGGAGATCATTAAATGATAATAACAATGGACAGATGTCCATTGTTATTATCATTTAATGAAAAGATAGGCAATTTAATGAAAGGATTGCTATCCTTTAACTTTAAGCGTTTCTTAAATTATGTTGATTTAATGAGTTTATTACTTCTATCTTAGTAAGAAGTTTTAAAAAAACCGTGTAAAAGGCTGATAATTTTTATATTCAAGGTATTATGTTTTACATTTAATATTATATTTTAATTTAATCTAATTATTTCATTTTAATTTAATCTAATCTTACTCATTGTTCATTCCCAACAGTAATCACTGCAGTCGTTTATTTTTCCTATTGTGTTTTTACTTATTATAAGCTAGTTCTTGACCAATCCCAATCCCAATTCCACCTGGTGATGAGTGGTGATGTAACCCTAAAAGTTAACTTGCACTGTCTTAGCGGAACAAGAGCCTACTCACTCTTAGCTTGAAGAAGCCCGGATTGTATTCGAACGGAATGACAGTGTCCGACAAATTATTTCACTCATTTGCTAAACGAATTACAAAAGACGAAGTTTGGTTATAATGCTTGGCATATCGACAACAAAGGGGTGAAGATCCGCCGACCTCCTGTTTGTCCGATAGTGGAAAGGAGAGGGAGGAATTAAAGTATGTAATTCCTGTGTACACTCACCAAAATGCATCCTCTAGAACACCGAGAGGCTGGCAAATCTGCGCCTGTGCTCGGGACTAACAAGATTAGTTTCAACGAAATAAAGGTTACCGATGAGCCTCATAGCTCGTGTCTCCACAGTGTCCAACGATGCTAGGTACCATTTTGCAGCACCAGCCCATATGTGACAGCAGTATTCCAAGCACTGCTGGACTTGTGCTCTATATAAGGTAAGAAGCTACGCCAGCGTGAAGTACCGCCGCGCCCTTGCAAGAACACCTAGTTTCCTCGTGGCTGCTTTGAGCGTGGACTTAATGAACCAGCCATAGTTGAGATTCGGAGAAAATTCAACCCTAACAACTGAAGGCGGTCAATTTACTCCAAAGATACAATCCCGAAAGTAGTCGGCTCCTTTTCAGCGGTGAAAAGACACGTTTGCGTTTTGGAGGTGTTGAATCTCACGAGATCAGCATATCCCTATTTGGAAACTGCCTGCTTGAGAAATTCACACTCTCACCCTTAGCTTATTTTTCTTTAGAGCATTCGGCTGATACCTCTCCACAACTGCGCTGTCGTCTGCATACCCATAGATCCCGGGCATAATCAGATCATTAATATGCAACAGGAAGAGAGTTTCGGGGAAAACAGAACTCCAGCGTTTGTCGCGATAAGACTGGACGAGCAGCCATCGATGACGACTCTGAGAGATCTTTCATTCAGAATGTCCTTCACCCAGTCAATCAGCCACGATTACACTACATAATAATATAATTTCATCATCAAACTCTACCCACTCGTCAAATAATTTGAGAATTTGCCTTAATTGACTACAGTAGTTCGTTTCTGGGTTGGTTGGTTTCTGGCGAACTAATTTTATCCAAAAAAAGAACAAGGCTATTAGATTCGATTTCTTTTATTCTTAAGACACAGATCGTTGTGCAAGGTATGTCGTGGACTCATTGCCGCGCCTATCACAAAACTGTGGTTTTGTGAGCCAACGAGCCAGGCTCGCGGCTATTGGCATTTAGGCTTTGGCACATTGCTTTAACAAACACACATGAATAAACTGTTTAGCTCGCTAGTGTATTATGGTACAACAAGTAGTTAGGTAGTGTATTATGGTATGGTATTATGGTGTATTATGGACAAGTCGCGAGTGAATCCATGAAAATGTATACAGCAAACATTAACTTAAAATCACAAAACCAAGCACGCTAAATATGATTAAAAATTAGTTTAGAGATACCTAGGAAACGTATAAAAACAATTGCAGTTATTTTTAGTATGATAAGCATAAAAATAGACAGTTAGCTTTTTTTAAGATACAAATAATTTGCAGAGGAGATATGGCAATGCAACAGAAGATAAAGTCCTGATGCAGATATCGACTGAGTTACTCTTACCAACAACAGATTGCGGCCTTCATTTTCAGTCAAATACAATGATTTGTGGTGCTGATAGTGACGACAACAAGAATTTTATATACGATTCTCAATATTGCCAAGTGAGTAGTGTACCGACATTTTTTTAATTTGCGTTTACCACACCAGCAATTTTTCTCGACTATAAAGCTGTGTTACGGACATTCTAGTAAAATTTACAAACACAAAACTTCCAGACTAGGAACAATTAATTGTAGGACAATTCTTTTAATATTTTTCTAAGAATATTTTTACTGTCATTTAAAATACAATGCAAATCTTTTTTTGATTCAAGGGTAACAGTGGTGGACCCCTACTCTGTGAAGGGGAGGTAACAGGATTACAGACTTATATTAACGACAACTGTGAGCAACCACATCTCTTTCAATTTTTGTCAGCTTGGGAAAAGTTCATTACTTGTGGCGTAGAAGAAAAATGTCACGAAGAACAATGTAATACCACATGCGTAACAATCAATAAAGACACGCCCATTAATGAGATAGTTATACCAACCAACAATGAAACGAAAGTTATTTTGGTTTCGCAATCTGTTCAAGAAGATTCATTTACAGCGACAGAAAGTTCTGTAGTTATAAGCATGCAAACAACTGAAAAAAATTCTGATGAATCTAGTAAAACGCCACCTACTTTGACAACTGTAATAGAAGAACAAACGAGAACGGATAATATTACAACAGTAACAGATAATTTTAGCGCCAGCAAAATAGATGAAGATCAAACAACTACATTGACCTCGATTAAAATTAAAGAAAATCCAAAAGATATTGAACAAACCGAAGATGCAGATAATATAGAGAGAAAAACAACCGTTGAAGCTCAACAACAAATGATTATAACAAAAAAAAATTTTGCTAACGAAATGCACTCGTCGCAAACATTGATTCTTTGTTTATTAATTATACTCAACACAACTAGTCAGAGGATTGTCTAAGATTTTCTAATGTATTATTGATAAATTGTTTGCCTAAGAAACTAGTGTGTAAAATTAGTATTTAGTGATTTCACAAATTTAATAATCACTAATTTCTGTTTTTTTTAATAAATCTGGACATACCCGTTTTTGGAGTAATATTCGAAATGTAGCTTAATAAAAAATGTTACGTATGTGAGAAAGTGTTAAATTATTTTTGAATATTTGATTATTCTTGAATGATCGAGAAAATAAATAAGATGATTTAATTTGTAAATAATAAAAAAAAAAAACAAATACCCGCAGTAAGCGTAACAAATTTAATAGAATAGTTATATGAGAAGGATCTGTCAATCTAATCGACTATTAAATGTTTCAATATGAGAAATAAAGGCGTCATGTTACACAGATTGCAGTATTTTTCGTTAAGCAATAAAATCAATGTAGAAACAACGCAATATTTTAGGCTTGTGCTGTTTACAAAGTAATGTCGATGAAATATTTTAGTACTGTAAATGTTACATGTTAAACATTGAACTATAATGATGAAACTGTAGAGGATTTTTCTCCGTTGAATCTGGTCAACAAGCCAGTCAATTTGCGCAACCTTTGTGTGTAACAAAGGTTGCACAAACAAAACGTTGTCATTTATTTCATTTACGTTAATTTTCTACAAATTATAAGAGCTTTGTTTTTTTATATAACAGAGTCTTTAACATTACTTAATGGGATAAGCTTTGATTATATACAAGTACATAATCAAAGGGGATAAGACAAGAATAACGAATACCTAAAACATAAAACATGTCTTAAGTTTTTACGTTATTGAACTTAAGACTCCTAATTAAATTTCTTAATTTTACATGATTCGAATGTGAACAGTAAACATATTCTAAACTCGATTAAATAGATATAAAATGGACACTTAATATTAAAAAAATGTAACTACGGTAAAAATGTTTTTTTATTCGCAGTGTTATCTTAATATATAGGTATAAATTACGTGTTACGTTGTTTGTCCGCGATGGACCCCTAAACTACTTAACCGATTTTAATCAAATTGGCTCACCGTGTGCAGTTTGGTCCAACTTCAGAGATAGGATAGTTTTTTTGCACACAATTTTTTTGCGAATAAGGATTTTTAATAGGACATGACAAATTGTCATCGAAAAGGGCAGAACAACGTCTGCCTGGCAAGCTGGTTTAATATAAAACATAAAATAATGCAAAGTATCAATGCAAGTATGCATATGTAACATTTATAAGGTATTTTAATGTTTTTTCGAACCATTCAGGCATTACAAGATGCCGGGCTATAAAAGATGTGGCGAAGCGGGAACGTGGTGGCTCTCTGTCAAAATTTCACGAATAAGTAGAATTAAGTAAGGTTTGCAAGCTTAACACCTCGGCAGTTTGCTCTAATAGCATTAACAAGTTTGCAGACCTTATTGGGGGAATATTTGGATCTGTAATATTTTTAATTCACCTTAAAATATTGCATATGTAATGAAATTTCGATTTTTACTAAGGCGTAAAACAAGCAAAATATGAAAGTTATTTTGCGATAGCCATTTTTTAAAAGAAAAAGGTAAGAAAAGGGGCAGATATGCAATAAGTTGATTTATTTAAAAAGATTATTTAAGTACTTGCACGAACACTAACAAGGAACGAATTATTCAATGTTAATATTAAATCTCCCCATTTCGTTAAATTATAGGTAATAAATTCTTTTTCTTTCTAGGAGTCTTTTTGGGTAGGCATTAATCAAAAATTAGTATTTTTATGTGTGAGCATCTATACGGGTCTAGAGAGAGAGACCAGTATCATTGTGACCTAAAATGTCTATTGTGATCGCTGCCCTACGTGTTCCGTAAATAGGAGTTGCTAAGCTGTGAGCTATTTATTTCACTTCTTTTGGGCGAAGTACCTAGTTTCCCAGATGAATGTTGCGTCTGCACATTAAGGGTCCGCAATCAGTTAGGATTTGCGTAGGCGTTCCTTCTGTTAAGGAACGGAACCGGCACATCACTGAATCGCTAAGTCTTAGAATAAACATACGCTTTTTAAGACAAAAGTGTCCAGTCAGGGCTCTTGCCAGAATGCGCAATTTATTTTGATTTAATCCTATGTCATCTGAAGTGAAAGAAGCGAAGGAAAAGACTGGATTAAACTTTTAGAATATTTTAAGCCTGATGTGTCAGACCAGATCCTAAGTGATTTCATGTAATGAAAAGTTTCAAGGGTCAATCGGGCTAGGCTTTTTGAGATTCCACAAAATGGGTCGGGTCCAAATTGTGTAATCTTTGAGCCCTCCCATGGAAGCTTGTCGGCAAGTTTGTTACATATAATACCCGCGTGACCCGGAACCCATCTTAAGACAATACTGTTGTTACATCCCAGAGCGTTTAGACGGTTCAAGCAGTCTGCAACTAGCTTCGAATTCACCAAGTTTGACCACAGCGCTGGCAGTGCTGCTTGACTGTCGTGGTTTATATAGATTATATGATTGACGTAGTGTTTTTGCAAATTGATTTCCGCAGACTGAAATATGGCGAAGATTTTTGCCTGGAACATAGGGGTGTATCCACCCAAATTCATATTCCCCAAAAATTACACAGCCTACGACGAGGCCCAGTTTTAACCCATCAGTATACCATATAATGCTACTGACCTCAGGTAGGTAGTTCCACTATACACTTTTTATTAAAAGTGTATAGTGGACGCATAATATCTGACATCATACATAGAACCGGTGTTTCCTTAATTGAGTCGAGCACGGGATCTCAATCTATAGAAAAGCAAACTCAAACCCCCCTGGGCGTTAATCCTTTACAAACTAGCCCTCGCCTCCTTGTTTAGATAAAGATCAAGGGGTGTAAGGAATAGTAGTGCATTAAGAGCCGCTCCAGGCGATGATCGCATCGCTCCAGTTACCATTAAGCACCCAGTCCTTTGTAGACTATTTAATCGGTCCGCAGTCTTTTCGTTGGCCTTATTATACCAGAAAGTGGAGGCGTAGGTGAGAATCGGCCGCACTATGCTGCTTTACGGGCATGCTGGACGCAAGCCCGACTTATTCCCGATCAAACGACTGCAGTTACCTATAGCAATTTTATCCTTATGACATAACGTTGCTAAGGTAAGGTTAAGGAGAGTAAAACGTTAGTTTTGGTCGATTGTTACCCCCAAGTACTTGACTTCAGTAAAGAATGGTACTTCTTTACCGTTGAGTTTGGTGTGACTAATTTTTCCAACCGTCTCTTTTTGGTAAAAGGTATTATATAACAGTTTTATCAGCATTAACTGATAAACTGTTATCCCTACACCAATTATTTATGGTGTTTAGGGCTCTTTGTATGATTAGTGATAAAGTACTTTACCAAAAGCCCCTCGCAATGATCATCAGCATAACCTAGTGTGTCAATGCAAAGGTCTGCCATCTTCTACAATAGTTGGTCAACCGCAAGAGTCCAAAGAAAGGGTGACAAAACGCTTTCTTGTAGACAGCCTCTTGTAGTTGCAACCTCGGTTGAAGTTGGAAACGGCGCTATTTTTGCCTTTCTGTTTGAGAGCATCGACATCACCCACCGTGATGGTTATGGGGTCAACATTTTCGGATGTCAGGCCCCTAATCAGCAGTGATGTGGGGCTACTGTCGGAGACGCCCTCAATATCTAGAAAGGCATAAAGAGTTATTTCTTTATCCTCCAGCGCTTTTTCGACCCTGTCAATAATATTGATCAGGGATGTTTCAATAGTTTTGCCTCTTTGCGGTAATCATGCTGGATGTAGTGTATAGGCCTCGTAGCTAGAGCTACATCCCTAATATATCTATCTATAACCTTTTCTAATGTCTTAAGAAGAAAGGAAGATAGGCTTATAGGTCTGAAAGACTTTGGTAGGTACGTCGCGTAGATCTTTCTACCAGCCTTAGGTATAAATTGAACTCTGACAATTGTCCATCTTTCTGGAGTATATGCCTATGCAAAACTTACTGTGAAGATTTTAACCAGATTGGGAAGAAATACATCGATACACATCTGTATTGGTTTAGAACCTCTGCCATCCTCCCCGCTTGTCTTGAATAGTTTAAGGGAGTCAACTGCCCACTGCATTATTACTTATATTCGCAGCCCTAAGCAAGTTCTCATTTCAAGGTATTCGTAGGGCTCTGAAAGAATTCAAGGCAAATGTTTTATGTGACTCTGGGAAATGGGTGGAATTTAGTAACATCATGTTTCTTGTCTAGTCTTGCACTGCGACGCAAAGACTCAACTTCTTTGTATAGCTTCCTCCAGGACGCTCTCTTAGCTTTCCTAATGTCTTTATTATATTCGGTTAGGCCTGCACTATAAATATCCCACTCTTTGTTTTCTTTAGCTCAATTGAATAGTTTCCTGGTCACTTCCCTCAGCTTCTTTAGCTTAGTGTTTCACCAAGGTACTTTTAGTGTTGAGGTCTTGGTTTTGACGAGACAATTGTCTTTAAAGACTTCATGAATACCTACAGTTACTGTCTCCGTCGCTAAACTCCGGATCTTCAAGCGTTTTGATGCTTTTAGGAAATGTTTTAGGAAACGAATTCCTGCTTAGGCTATTTCTGTAGATATCCCAGGAGGTCGCTTTTGGAACCCTAAAAGCAACAGTTTCATAAGCTGGTGATGCTTCAATCACAAACATAATGTGTTTGTGATCAGACATCGAGTTTTCACTACTAACATGCCAATCAGTTATCTGCCTAGATATGTTATTGGTAGCAAAGGTTATATCCAACACTTCTTGCCTAGCACACGTTACAAAGGTTGGTGTACAATCTAAATTTGGGCTTATCAGACGATTGTATATGATAAAATCATAAATTAACTCACCTCTTTCGTTGATGTTAGTGCTTCTGCGGGTTGTGTAGTAAGCATTAGCATCACCTCCCACCACAAGTTCGGCGTTGTGCTTTCGGGCGAACTCCGCCACTCGCTCTAACTCTATGGCAGGAACTGGGTTCTCTCCGGGAAGATAGATCGAGCAAATGATTACTCTGGCCCTTGTGTATCCATTGAGATTCATGAATCCCTTGTGCATTTATGATGACTGTGACCAGGTCATCATTGCAGTACCCTGGAACAGCTAAAAGTTCAATGTTTTTACTGTAAATTATACAAGCTCTGGGTCTACTGCATTTAGTATTGATCTTACCGGCAGCCGACAATACTAGAACTTGACCGTTAGCCACCCAAGGCTCTTTGTATGAGGGAGAGGTCGATATTGTCCACTGCAAAGCAAACCTTCACCACGGCAGAAGCAGCTTCTGCATGGTGAATATTTGCATGGAGGACCCTCGTTAGCGTTAGCCATTTATGGGCGTGGAGGGCAGGGGTCGATTTCACCTGCTGAGGACGAAGTCATCCTTTACTGACGCTCTTGACCCCCATCTTACTTTTCGCTCTACCGCTCCCACCTACATTCCCTTTACCCCTGACCGACACCAGCGGAGCACCTCGGACCGAGGCGAGATGAGCACCTTGGGTCTCAGTCACACTCGCTGATGACGTTCCAGTCTCACTCCGAGAGGTGGAGGGCTAACGGGATTGGAGTTGGGGCGGTTCAGGCTCCATTACCGTATCAGAGCCTGCCCTGACTTCAAAAGTTATTATTTTAAAATCAAGGATGACTCTGCCGCCTGCCGCCTGCCGCCTCCGTCGATGGGTAGTCCAGAGAAAAGTTTACTAGGAACCCATTCTCCCTGTTCCTACGGTGGAGGATTTTCCAGAACTCGGAATGTAACCCCTCATTTTGTGCCACACAGCCACCTTCTCTGTAGAATCAGCTTTACTGCGGGACAGGTAGGTGACGCCCAGCTGAGGCTTAGGCAGTTCGTCCTTGGATATTACGGAGAGCTATGCCTCCAGCCAGGGTTTCAGTTTTCCGTCTTCACGCCCAGAATGCAATCCTGGCTTGCCTTATTCAGGCACGGTACCAGAATCCAACCCGGATTGTGAGTGAAACCCGAAAATTTTGGATCCCGGCTGCGCCCCACACTCCATCTTAGCAATAACCTGTATTAGTGCCCCGTGGACCAGCCGCATCTGTTCCACGCTCATAGGACTCGAATTGCGAATTCCTACTCTCGTGGAGTCAGCTACGGCAACGAAGCTGAGCTTCTTCTCCCCCGTTACCTGCTTTACAGATTTCCTGGGCTGATCTTTAGGGGACTCCTCCTCAGACCAACTGCGTTTTTTCGCCTTCGGGGCCGGGCGAGGTTTGAGCAGAGCAATTTCGTCCCAGGGCTTCTGATAGAGAGAGAGAGGGTCTCTTCAGCTCCTATCTTAGCTGCTATCAGCCTTCGGTACCTATTCCTTGCTGCCCCACTAAGTTTATAAGGCCTAGCAAACTTTTTCTTTTCACTTCCCTATGTTCGTTTTTTTCGTTCGTTTATTGTGATTTGACTACAGACGTGCCCTCCACTTGATGGCTCGTCCCAAGTTGGGGCGTAGTGTTGGTGAGCTAAAACAGCCTTTTCCAGACCTACAGACAGTTCAACCAAAGAAAATTTTCCCATCAATGATTCATGTATATCTTCATTCATTTTGGCCCTACGATTAGCTAGGGAAAGTATTCGGTCACCCCTGGCAGCGCCCCGCATGCCAAGGGAAGGGCTAAAATACTACCCGAATCACCCTGGTCTAGAGCAGACACCGTTTGTGACTAAACTCCCCCCCCCCCCCCCCCCCCCCCCCCCCCCCTCTCCCCCCCCCCCCCCACCCCCACACACACCCCACCACCCACACCCCGGGGGTGGGAAGCAACACACGAG
>DWHP01006306.1:0-11480 GCA_018247895.1 Parnassius honrathi | reverse complement strand
TACACATATATATATATATGATATAACTTAAATTTAAAATCTAAGGAGATCCAAAAAGTGTTGATGATCTTCAAAGTGCTGAAGAGTTTTCGTAACTATGATTCAAGATAATCCGATCTTGAATCATAGCTACGAAAACTCTCGATCAGGTCACCTTCCAATCAAAAACAAATAAATCAAAATCGGTGCGTCCGTTAAGGCGACCTCTGTTTTCGTCGGGAGTTAAAAATAACATAAAATTAATTTTACTATCTCTTCATAAGGCTATTTGATACTTTATATTTGATACATTAAACACCTGAAGGAACTGCAGAGAGACGCCTGATATATCGAAACATCGGATATTAAAGGTAGTGAACCAGAAACGCATATTTTTAGGAGAAGAAAGAAATGCTAATTTTATGTTTTATCGCTAATAAGAATTTGTTACTTACTAGGGAAATATCTTTTGATCAATTTCCTGACTGTAAAGCGAAGTTAAGTTTAAGCTATGCAACAACAGTGTTTTTTAGAAGTAAAATGGCTTATACGGGATACAACTTTCATCTCAAAAATTTGTAAGATAGTATTCACCTCACGGTTTCTTTAGTTTGAGAGCATAATCAAATTTTTGTGATGATAGCAAGAGCTGACGTAACTATGGTTCCTTGGAAGATGTAAAGCCGTTGTATGAGACCCTAAGTGCGTAGACTCCTTACCTGTTTTTGGACTGGGATGCCGTAAGAATAAGATGCCATTGCACTTTTTTATAGCATTCGTAATTGACAAATGAGCACATAGTCAACCTGATGGTGAGTGGATGCTGTGGTCCGTAGACATCCACATTTATCCTCAATCAGGAATCAAAGTGCAAATGTGGTGTCACGCCCGTGGACTAAGATGGAATGCCTCGATTCCAGCAAAAGGAGTCTCCGGTTTCCTACACTCACCATACGAAACACTGCAGCAATACGCTGCTATTCGACGCTGGTATTCTGCCAGAGCGTGATCCTGCCCCGGTCGAGCTAACCAATTCGTGCTACAACTATAATGTACCTGCAGCATGACTCTACCACTTAAAACTGAGTAAATGGTTTAAATAATATGAGAGACTATGAAATAGCTACGCATCAAATAAAAGAGTTCTTGCCACTGCGAGGAGATAGTAAATTTTCTTTTTTTATTTATTTATTTAATAGTTTATGTACACACTCAACTAAGAACACTGAACAGTGTTCTAGTATTTGATCTACATGGAACATCTGGAGGATGAACAAAAGTAAAGCTATTTTTTAGATATAGCGGAGTATCAGGATTATGTAGAATATTGAGAAGAAGTCAAAGGATTCGAGCGTTCCGGCGTAAGCGAATGGGGAGCCATTTAAGCTGCTTGCGATAAATAGAGACATGATCGAACTTCTTTAAGCCAAAAATGTATTGAATACATAAATTTTGCAAGCGCTCGAGTTTATTAATTTGCTCCTCGGTAGCATCCAAATAGCAGACATCAGCGTGATCTAAAATTCGCAAGATAAGAGTTTGGACTATAGATATCTTAGTAGACAAAGGTAGAAAACTTTGAAGGTGTTTTAGAGAATGAAAGGTGTGAAATATTTTCCTGCTTACATCCGTAACATGTGCGCCCCAAGTCAAATTGCAGTCGAAAATAAAACCTAGGTTTTTGCCAGTATCTGAGTAGGGAATAGTGGCGCCATCGATTTGTAGGATTTGGAAAGAGGAGAAATTGAGTGAGCCACGCGCGTACCTTTTGCCTATTATCAAGGCTTGGGATTTAGTTGGGTTTAACGTGAAACCAAATGATCTCGACCATTTGCTAATCTTATTTACGTCGTCATTCATAGCTTCAATCGCCGAGTTGGCTTCGGATGCCACAAAATTACGATATAACTGCAAATCGTCAGCATAAAGGTGGTATTTAAATGATATGACCTTGGTAATACAATTAATAAAAATGGCTAAAAGCAGAGGAGAGAGGACTCCACCTTGAGGTACACCCGCAGTTACATTATACCATTGGGAATATATTTCACCTGAACGAACACATTGTGACCGATCACCAAGATAGGAGTCAAACCATTGAATAACAGATCTAGACACATTAGTCGTCTTAAGGATACTTATAAGGATATCGAAATCAACAGAATTGAACGCACTTCTGAAATCTATTAAAACCAGAACTGTTAAGTATCCATGGTCCATATTCCAACGGATATCGGCAGTAACTTTAAGAAGGACAGTTGTAGTGCTATGACCGGGTCGGAAACTAGATTAATATGGACATAAGATAATATTTCTGTTTAGAAATGCCGAAAATTGCTTGTGGACAATGTGTTCAAGAACTTTAGAAAAAAATGGCAAGATTGAAATAGGACGAAAGTGAGAGGGAGATGAAGGATTGGATATCTTAGGAATAGGGATAATATGTGCTAATATCCATGACGATGGAAAACAACGAGAAGATAAAGAGAAATTAAAAATGTGTGTAAGAACAGGAAGAAGAAAAGAGAGGATTGGCATTCTCATATTGCAGCATATGCCGTTGTTTCCAGTAGCCATTGATGAATAGCTAAAATTTATCGGTTGATATCGTCTTCAGTGACTAAAGCAAAACCACTGCAGAACTGGGTGCTTAGCTAATTCTAAAATTGACCCAGCTTTATCATGCGTAGAAATAGAGATAGGAGGGCAAGAAAAATGTAGGTTGAGAATATTTAAGTCTATGTCTCCACTTAAAAGTGTTCGTGACTTACCAACACCAACAGTTTTAAGAAATCTCCAGGCTTTTGCGGGATTACATTTATTTAGAGAATTATAAAAATAACGTCTTTTTGCATCTCTGCACAAACGGAAATTTTATTTATTTCCTCTGGCCTGAAATTCAAACAATCTGCTAAAGATTTTAGCTTTTCGAAATACTTTCATATCGTCTTGAGTCACATGTTTATAACTAATTATAAATTTTGGCCAACGCAACGTTACTGTAAAATAAGAGACATCTGGCGAAGTTGCAAAATCCTTGATTGATTTTCCCGTGTAGTTTTTAAACTGAAGAATAGAGATTGACAAAATTAAGCTGCAAATGTGTTGAAACTCATAATATAAATATTTGTCTATAAAATTCAAAAACACTTGATTCTTTTAACAAAATTAAAATGAATGGAATTGATTGTAAACGCTCAACTTTTTTATATTTATTTCCTATGTTATATTTTTATATATTGATTCCTTATCATAGCAATTAAATCACAAATATTTTAACCTATTTTTATTGCTTCAGTAGCGGATATAACTATAATATACTCTTAGGAAGTATTATTTTACTACACTAACCATCAAAAATTACAGAGAAGGGACCTTTTCCGGCAGAAACTAATCGGTGTCAGAGTGTGCCACGCGACTATGATGTTTATTAAAATAGTAATACGAGTACAATATAATTTCCTATTTAAAAATAACTACTCCTATTGGTTTCCTTTAATTTGCTAATTAATAGTTCGTGTCTAAATACTAGTGAACGAAATGTCAGTTAAATAATGAAATCCGTTTCAGTAGTCGCTCATCAATCGTCCAGGAATCGATATTATAGAACAATAAATTACTCAACATCATGAATCGAAAGTTATGTTTATTATGCGGATTTCTAATCCGGTATCCTTGATTCTTTGTATTTAGCAGTAACTGATTCACGTAATTGTATACCCGCGGTTTTGCCAATGCGATGAAGACGTTGCAATCCTTGTAATCATGGTTATTTTAAGATTATTTGTTAAACAAAAATGAAACTGTCATTTACAACATGTAATTTTTGTTAGTCAACAAATATAATTGTATGACTAGCACTTACAATTATCAATGTATCAATTAAATAAAACATTTTATTTTGTTCTCATTTAAGCTGTCAGACGTCATAATATCATATTCACTTCTAAGTAAAAACCCGAAAGTTGACACTTACAACGTCCCTCCTTCTATCTTACTAAAACGTATTCTAACACCTACCAATACACGCGATCATCTTCAGTAAGCAAACATTTACAAACGACTTTCTACATCCAACTACCTGGATGCAGATGGCTCAGTACCGTGATTTGTGACCATTTATTAGGGTGGCCTGTGCAGTGGACTTCAGCAGTGGACTTTTGCTGACTGTAGCTATGTTGAATTATAAAATTCAGCCTATGTACGTCCCACTGCTGTGTGCAGGCGTCCTATCATTTCTGAGGGGGTTTTAGGGGAAGGACAATGCATGCCGCGTTGGTCTACGAATTTTCTTCTATTTCTCAGATATGCAGGTTTTCTCACGATGTTTTCCTTCACCGCCGAAAACGTGGTAAATCAGCACTCAACATTGCAATTAACAATTTCATTGGTTACAGGGGTATCGAACCTTGCAATCAACAATTTCGTTGGTGACGCGGGTACTGAACCCGGGTTGTTCGCGTACTATTAAATTTACAGCGAGCTGAGCTACCACAGCTGTTGGATAATGATAATGTATACTGTGAATTCACATTTACATCTACTTTACGTATTATACGAATAATGCAAACTTAAGCGTTTCAGGCAAGTAGAGCGCTAGTGTCGTTATCTTACATTTGGGTTGTAATCTTAAATCGAGTTAAATTATTGAAATTCTTTGGCATTCACATCACAATTTTTAATGTTGATATTTTATGTATTTATAGCCCCGTACTCTTACCACCCGGAGCTGGTTTCGTCGATTTATCACAACAATATTATCGCTCGCGGAAGTCGAAATTTCAATATCGATTTTAATTAAGTATTTACTCACACTGTTAAAAAATATACCGCTAACTTCCTGCTATAATTTTCGATTTTCAAACCGGAAGTAAGTATTGAATATAGATACGTTTAGCCAATTATACAGCCCACTGGTATATGCACAAGCTTCTAGATTACAGACAGTGTTTTATCATACGTACTGGTATAAAAAGATTGACTGTTAGACGTTTGAATTTCCTTGTTATTACTTTTTTCTTTAACATCTTTCAAAATGTTTTTAAATCAATGAATTGTCCTTATCCTGGAGAGATATTTTACCTAAAGATTTATAGAACATTTAATAATTTTATTATACGCATTGCACTTGTTGGCAGATTAACGGAAATAATTAAAACTAAAATGAACAGATATTCTTTAGCATAAGAATGTCATATTGCATGTGCAATTGAATAACTGATTGGTGCAGAAGTAAAGTAAAATGAGACGTATGGTGGTTGCTATTCCGTTTAATTTTAAAATAAAAAACAAAGTATGCATACACTTGAGAGCGTTAGTGACCCAGCTGCTTGGTCAGACTAACTGGCAACTGGCACCGTCAGTTTTGTTTTGGCGGCATCGGTAAACGTGCGCGCATGCCGCTCCATGCTTTTCACATTAATTATTTCAATTGATAAGCAGAACTTTCTCTAACACCAACCTATAAAGTGCAGCATAGTAATCGATGTTCATTACTCAAAAAACTACCCAGTTTAACTTTTCGATCATGTCTCAATAGTGTTTTTCGTGTGCATGTTTGCTTCTTACGCCGATTCGTGCGCAAGTGTTTTATTAGTATTAATACGCATATTTGCTCTTGAATCGACTTTAATGTTAATTTTTAAAAGTATTGTTGTTTGATAATGTGTTATGTCCAAATAGCTGGTTATCGATCCGTATCGCAGATTTATCTCACTATCTCTTCGACCTTGTATTTTTGGTGGTGATGTGTGTTTATAGAAATTCCATCTTTGCTCTACCTTGATTTTAGAAATACGTATCAGAATTTCTGCTCTTCAAATAGAATGCTCATTTTTTTAATTAGGACTACAATTATTTTTGTGCTACATTATATCACTTTCACTCTTTTCCACATAGCACTTCTAATTTGGACTGGTAGTTAGCATCGAGGTCATCAAGCGTCGCTTATTGTTTGCAAAATTTTTACACAATTAGTGCATTCAGATTAGAATAACAAGACGACTGTCAATGAATATAAAGGCTTTATTTACTCATAACTCTGAGGATCCTAAAATAAAATAAAATCCTAAATAATTAATGGAATTCTATTTCCATATTATTTCAGTTCTTACTTCTTACATTAGAAGTAGGATTTATTAGTTCACCCATAGCCCTAATCGAAACTTATTTTTTTTTATTATCTCACAGTTGAAACGTTAAAAGTACTAAGCTCCAGTTTTATGTATATTTTTTAATAAGATACAGACAAATTTAAAGATTACAGTAAAATCTAGGGACCAAAAAAATTATCTAAATTATTTGCTATCACGCAAAATATATTATATTTAGCGAGTAATAAAGTTTATTTTCTACCTAGGAGTCTCTGACTGTGTTGGTTTGCTATTTCTGACGTAAAGCAGTAGTGCTACCCCCCTGCCGTGATCGGGCTTAGTTGGACGGAGGGCGGAGGTTGTTACGCAATACATCTTGCCCTTAGTAGTGGCAACGCGTCTCTAGCTTTCTTACTTTGAAATAAATTACAGGTGTCCTGCTGTTGCCTTTTACCATGACGTTAAGATTGTCTGTCACATTAATATATTAATAAATAAAGATATTATTTTGCACCAATCACGGAATGAAACTTATTTTGCTTCCTTGCCTTAATGTTTTTTGTGGTATCAAAACAAGTTGACATATTAGGAAAACATTGGTCATCGCTTCAAATTATTGCTTTTGTTGAAATTTAATTGGTTCATTACGAGGAAAACAACTCAATGTATTCTGATTTTTATTGCCACAAAGTGGTACTTTATTCTAAATCAGTTAAAAAAGGTTTTTTATATGCAAAACTTATTAATTAGGAATTAAGATGATTTCGCTAAACTGATAGGTTTTTAGATTCTTAAGATTAAATTTCTTAAATTATTCTTAAAATTAATTTTTCAAAATATTTAAACTAATCTTATCGTTTTAGTGAGCTTGTCAGTTTATAGTTGGCAGTATAAGATGTTATTAATTTACAAGAGGGTTTATGACTTTATGAGCTTTGTGAAGTGAACTACGGATTCTCAAATCAAGGTTAAATACATCTGTATCTTACTGGTTTTGGCGCACCTACAATGTTTACATATTTCACTTCACGTGTGATGCGTCATGTCGACGCTAGCCGATAGTGTTTACCGACGCTCTTGGATCTGCGCTTGAGTCACAGACTGCGGCCCCCAGATGATTATAGCTCCTGCTCGGTCAGTCCGTGCGCGTCGGTCAATCTGTAGTCTACTCGCCTTTGTGTTGTTTTCCCCACTTTTTATTTGGTACTCTATATGTTTAGTGCATACACTTCAAGTCTGTGTTCTATTATCTTGTAATGTTATCTTTTATTCATAAGTTTGTTGAACGCATTGCGATTGGAACATGAACGACGCATAATTCTTAACAGTGCAAAATAATTATTGTGGATCGAATGGATCGTAACAACTTCAGGGATATCTAAGTCTCAATATTACAAGTGATATTATTCTAGTCAGTGATGTGATACAATTAGACTTATAACTAAGATGATGTACGAGGTGTTATTTGGTTTTGGATTGGTGCTATATCTATTTTGGAAGTATTTACTGCCGAAAAGGAAACACCAAAGTGATGTTATAAATTCGCCATTAAATGAAAAGGATGTTTCATCTATAGCAGAAACTCAACACATGTTGGACGGTGGAAAAAATCGAAACAATACATTGGTAAATCACAAAAAAAAATATGGTCAATTAGACGAAATCGCTAGTATTGAAGGTAGTCTGCAGAATCAAACCCCGATTTTAAACGCTATTGAAACGTTTAACTTTTGTAAATCGAATGAACTAAACAGTGAAAGTACATTCCAAAATCAAAAGTTTCTTAAGAGAGTCAGCCCGCCAAAAGAACGTCTTACAGAATTCTTAGAAAAGACTATCCTGAATGATAATAAATTACAATCAATTATTCAAAACTTATCCTTAGATAAATCTGAGTTCGAAACCAAATCGCAAAGCTTACGTGATGGAAGCTTTAAAACTTCGTTTAATGATGACGTGATAAATAATAAGACCAATACTGTGAATGATTCTACCGCTCAACAAAATATCAATCAATTGTTTTATGGTAATTCTAATAAAGAAAATGATATAAATAAAAATTATATCTCACAGAAAGAAGAAAATTTTAATGTTGAAAATAAGCCCCTATTAAAGCGTCTTCAAACACAACCTGGAGGCATTAACTTTGGTTCTGTAATAGGAGAGTTAAAAAGTAAAACAAGAAATAAAAATGGTGGTCTGAAGCCTGTTTTCAAGAAATTCGAAACCGATGTGTTGGATAACGTGCAGGCATGTCGTTATATTTTATTTAGTTTCGATGGTTTTTATATTATTATCAGCTTACTTTAAAATGTTACTTACTTTATAGATTTGAAAAGTAAATTAATATTAAATATTATTTGTTTCGTACAAACAAATATCGTATAATACGCTTACGAAACAAAAATCGTCGAATACGTAGAAGACATGAGCGTCTTCCTATTAATAACTAAAAATAAAAACTACGTTTGCCAACTCGCCTGCCAACCGTGATAGCTATGGTTAATATGGGGGATAATTGGAAATCAGACCGTCTACAGCGGGTACCGACGTTCAGCAGTGGACTTTTGGTAGGCCGTAGTGGTTAAGCGATTTTTATTAGGTTTCTACCTCACATAACCTAACATAGTGTTTGATTTGTAATACCTGTGGTCACGTGGGACCGATAATGTGGAATACAGATTTTTTTTAAAATTAATACTAGCAATGCTGTTATAACATAAGTAATATTCCCTTTAACCACTCCCGGTAAGCTTAAAATGCTTGTGTTAGGAGTGGTTCACGGCAGTAGTCGCATGGCGGATTCGAACCTACGACCTTTTGAATTTTCGGTCAGCACCCTGTCATTAGGCTACTGTCGCTTTTAATTATATGATTACTGATATATTCTAGAGAGTATAGAGAACGTTCAGATGTACTAGTTAACCCGGGCTTATCTTCAGCATTTAATTAATAATATGTTCGTACATCCGAAAAAAAACCTGCTTTATAGCACTCGAAACGTCTAGACTTTAAAATAAGTGCAAGTTCGAGCAATGAAATTATAACATAGCTGCATCTACATTGTAAGATTTAAGATAACATTACGATTATTTCCTTGCAACATCATGTAACCTATGGTCTAATAAATTATAACTACCGCATAGCCGGAAGTCATACGTGTTTAAGATATATAATGTAAGATAATTCACAAACACAACAGCGCACATCGCTAGCTTTTGCCTTAGGGTTATTAAACCAATAGTTAATGTGAAGAAGGATCAAGGTCATTTATAGTTTGTAACTTGTTTAATACAAGTTATGGTCAAACAACTACTTCTTTAGGCTTACTTAATTTAGACTAAGCAAATAGAATAGCACCAAAATATTTATTTGTTTACATTCATTTACTAACAGTTGTTTGATTTTTATAATTTATGTTTTATATAAGCGACCATAATGATGATAGTTACGGTTTAATAATTCACATATCTGTAACATGATGAATTATGAACAATGTAGAATGTGCGCGCCGTCGCTGTATCAACATTCCCTTTTTATAGGGAAGAATGGAATTCGATTGTGGTTGAAACTGATGCCTATTGCTTGTGCCTTGGTACACAATAAATGTTGAATTAATTTTTATATCATACAAGTCATTAAATAGTAATATGCATAAATGTCTGATCTAAAAGCAATTGAATCGTACTAGAATTGCATAATTAATCAACTATGAAGGACAAAGATATTACGTTTCGAATGGGATGCGGTGTTATATAAATATGTAGTATCTGACAATGAAACATGATGCTGTGAACATGTTCTCAATAACAGATATAATTATTAAGTTAGATGTGTCTAGAATAAAATAAGAAGAGTGGAATAAGAATTATGATAAGTGCGAACGGTTATTAATCTCATTAATTATTTTATTTGGCACCATAACATGAACACTACTTGTTTAAACATGCAATCACTATGAGTTATTAATAATTTAATCTGTATGTAAAGTAACAGCATATAATAAGACGTCCCACTGCTGGGCAGTGCTGCCGTGAAGTGACGGCGTAAGAGACTTCGCTACCCCATATTATCATGTTTTGGGTGTTGTAAGAGGCGAAAGAGAGAATATGAACTAGAATAGGGGATGGGCAGCAGCATCTTCCTGATAAATACTAAACATAAACAATAATAATAAAAAACGTGTACAAAAACCAAGAAACTGGCAGTTCAGCATAGGACTTTTCATAGGCTGTAATGAATCTTCGTCGTCACCATTACAGCCCTTCTCAAGTCCTGAGCCACCTGCATCCATCGACTTCCTGCATGTTTTAATACACTTCGCCTATCGGTACGAGGCTGCCACTCGAGAACCTTTTTCCCCATCGTCGGTTATTCGGTATCGGTTCTTCAGCCTACTAATCCGCAATGTCGGTCACTCCGGTTCTACTACGGATATCCTCATTCCTAAATTTATCACGCAGAGAAACTCCGAGCAAAGCCTAGCCTTCTCCATAGTCATATGTATCATATACATCGTGGCTGAGCGACTGAGCTTCCTCATACGGCCAGCAGTGAAGGACCACGTCTCCGATCCATAGGTCACTGGCAACACGCACTAGTTGTACAATGTAAATAATGTTGGAGATACAGTTCTGTTATTTCTCAGAGGATTCGAAGGGATTAGTGTGCCGCAGTCATTTATTAATAAACGCTTATTTTTTGTTACAGGAATCTCTTAATTCAGCAGTAGATGACAAAAAGAAGGTTCAAATTGATGAAAATGAATTAGGCCCTAACATTTTAGCCGATAGAAGGAATAAGCTTGAAACAGCTGCACAAGTAAGTAAAATTTAAAATACGTATAAAACAAAAATACGCGCAGTAAAATAAAATAGTCTACGTTCATGGTAATCAGCCTGCAACAGTCCACTGCTGCTCTCTCATTGAGATGCTTTTTCGTGATCGCCACGCTTGGTGAGCGAGTTCATAATTCGAAATGAATACTAATAAAATTGCTGCTTTTGGTGTCAGTCAATTTTAATAGTAAGGTGACCGCTACCAAGCTGTTGTGTTGTACATGATTATTGTTTTTTAAAAAAAAATATCTCGCTAGGTTTCTATCTAGTACTTCCTAGGACAGAGGTTTTTTCCAAACCAGTGGTAAATTAAAAAAAGTGACTTTCAGTAAGTATTATTTGTAATCTATATTGAATAAAAAATTTCTGTTTCTGTTTTAATGTCCTTACAATATACAATAATGAAGCGCAATTTGCTTACACATAAAATAATAATTTTCCTCAGCTATTTTCATTCAGGTTTTGTTTGGCATATGCTATAATCTGTTTTTTTATATAGGATAGGGTGACAAACGAGCACGCAGTCCACCTGATGGTAAGTGGTTGCTGTGGCCCATAGTCATCTACATCT
>DWHP01006305.1:0-11480 GCA_018247895.1 Parnassius honrathi | reverse complement strand
AGAAGTGAATAACTTTTGATAGAAAGGCCTTTAGAGACCTTAGAGCTGAGGTGGGTCTCCTGAAGGAGGAGGAGGTCGACTTCGCGATCTCTAAGAAAGAGCCTAAGCTAGGGGAGGTTATTTCGCAAACCGCGGATATTGAACGAAACAAGCGACAAACCCTTTGGTTTGATACGCCCGTGTGATATTGCGGGAGCAGAAGGCTCTGGCATAGTGTTTTTACAACGACCTTAGTAGGTCGATGTGCTCAGCAAGAGCAAGGAGACGGTCCTGAGGGGACTGAGCAGCGCGCAGTTTACGCGCAAGGATTGAGATTTCCCCTATATTGACTTTACTCATAGTGTTAGACACTAGGTTAAAGTCTTCTGCTATAGGGTCGACCTGTTTTTGTGGGGCGGCGGAGGGCCGTGGGATGTTCGTCTCCTTTGGGCCCCAAGGGTTAATTTGGAACGGCGCAGGCTGGGAGAACGGAAGGCTCATAAGGATAGAGTCCTTAATCGCTTTGAACCTTATAGCATTTTTATTGAACTTTCTCTAAAATATTAGAAAGTAACTAAATATCGATATTCCGATACCAAAAGTGTTTAATAACGAAATACGTAATACCGGTAGCAGGAAAAGTACCGACACTCTAAACTCTAAGCATAGGTACCAATAAAATTTGACTGAAAATGAATAATTACTACAATGATTTTTTTTTGTATAGAATTTGCCTTAATCATTACATAAAAAGTCGCAAAACTGCCTTCAATATAATGAAACATTAGATAAATATATTTGTATGAAGTATTGGACCTTATTTGTCTATAACGAATTTGCAAACGTAACTTACTACTTTACACATGAATTCAGACAAGGATTAGTGTATAATATCGAGTAGCTACTATCACCACCTGCGCTCCATATTAATCGACCCTTAATCGTGTCGTAAAGTACCTACTCAACTTTGTACTACTTACACTACAAGTGCTTGGGATTGGAATGCTTATGAACGCTTCATCGTTATAATGGCTTTATCACATGACGTAGTAAATTGTAGGCGAATAAAAAAGGATATTTTTCAAGTAATTTTTTGTTGTGAAAGAGTTTGAAAATAAAATGAAACCATATTTACTAATTTCTGGTTCTTTCTTATTATATTTTACATCTGAAACGTAGAGTAATAAACGTAGAAAATATATGGCTATTGCTGTAATGGGTATGGAAAATACTATTAGTTTTGTAACTTAAAATAAATTTATCATTTAAGTAATCAAATTCAACGATGAAATATACTTTTATGTTTGTGTCGAATTTATATGATTGTCCTTGAAACTACATTTGTATATATTTTTGTGCTTTTGTATATAAAACAGTTTTATCGAAATTATAGTCAGAAGGAAGCTATGTCAGGCCTCCGTCACTCTTGCTTCCTGCGCTGCGTGGAATAATCATCTACAATCGCGAGGCGCCTCGGGCTGCAGTCGGGGCCAGCGCGTTGTAAGCGATTGAATGTTTAAGTTAACGCTGTTTACGTAAATAGTTTTTTATAAATACTTGTTGAAATAGTTTTTGTTCAGTGTTTAGTATATTTGTAGGATAAAATAATAATTTTTTTAATGTAATTTAATGATTATATATTATGTATATTACCTATTTGAAAAATTCTAATAGCAAAATCTCGTTCCTACTATAACTGTTGCGTTGATGGATGCTAAATGACCAACAAATGGTTTCAGATAATATCATTTTTTAACTTACCGAAGGATTTTAGTAGAAAGTTATGAAAGGTGAATTTATTCCATTTTTTTGTTATATAGGAATAGAAGTAATACGTACTTTACTACAAAACTTAGTTGAAATTTACTTCATTATTCAAGTATCTACTTACATTCCTATACTTGTCTTTGTTATTAAAGTATTTTATGTTATAGGTACTAAATAACACAAAACACTGAAATTAAAACTGTTTACTAAGAAGATTTTTAACTAAGTAGAATACGATCACATTTCTGTTAGGAATCGTATTTTGGATTTTCTGTATATCAATGTATTTCAGGTTTATTTGTTGTTTACACTATCTACCTATTTCTTCCGGCCCAAGCATCGCGATTCCCCAATCTATGTAAGTTGCATGCGTTGGGCATCGCAGAACTCACATAGGTGCGAAAATATCGTTAGTCGATCGTAGTAGCTGGAGAGCTAGTGAACCCTCCGAGTAACGGTCTTCCTGTAAGGTTAGGAATTTGTACACTTAGCGTTTATAGCATGCTAAGGGCAATAGCCACAACCTGGCAGGCGTCAGTCCTGCACGTCATCAGCCCCTTTATTTTTTAAATTGTAAAATAAATAGAGTATATGAACTTTTTCTGTAAGCTTAAAAATTTAATAGGATATAGTTCATTTATTGTAAATCTTGAACAAAAATTGACAGGCGATTGCAATGAGCAAAAGTATGTGACAGGTGAATTGAACGGAGCATAGTTGATGAGGTAAAATAAACTTTCTCCTGTATGGTTGAAATTTGGATATGTTTTTGAGTAAACGTTTTAAAATAAATATGTAAAATGACAGACGATTTTAAATAGTATAATACCTTGACAGGCGAGGGGAAAACTGCAAATGGGAGGTGTTACGTGAACGCATATAGTGCGAGATATAAGACAAAAACAAAAACGATGAATACAATATATTTTATTGGTTTTGACGTAATCTACATTAATTTTTATATTAATTTTCTTCATCATTACACGACACTTCACTACTACTGTTTTCATCATCATCTGACTCTTCGATAATGTTTTCCTTTTCTGAATATAGAAATATAAGTTTTAATAAATCAATAAGGTCATTAAGAATGTGTGTGTAATAGTGAATAGTGAAGATGAATATCAACCTCAATTACATAGGGCTGCGTATTAAATCATATTGAATAAAATAATTGTATGTTACCTGAAATGTATTCCTCAGTTTCAGTTGCTTGTGCTTCGGCAGTATCAGTAGGCTCTCTTAAAAGTATATCATATATCGAAAAAGGAACCGTATTTATACCCTTCAAACCAATTGAAATCGTAATGACCATCAATTTACTTCCAACCGTTATTTTCAGGGGTGAGAGTGGTTCTTTTAAATGACAATTTCGCCATGTATTTGTAATATATGCAGTTTTTGATAATTGTTGTAGTACGCGTTGGCACGGAGGTGGATTTGATAAATATTACTTAACTACATAACCTATTACTTTTTCATTAATATTTTAGGATTACTTGTGTTATATGTAGCAAGAAAGTTTTCACGAGTATCGGAAAAATTTCTTCTTTCTTCTCTATTTCGTCTGCATTTCCTAATGCTTTGAACGCCTTCTGATATTCCCTACATTTCTGCAATATTTGGAACGGCTTTTTTACCTCTTTTTAAAAAGGGCGAATTAAAATCGGTACCGGTCAATGCATGAAATCCCGGTAAGCTTTGGGATAAAGAAGGTCCCAATTTTGTATAAAGTTCAGAAATATTTATCGATTTTTTGAAGTTATTAGTGCCATATTCCGTATAAATTTTAAATTATTATTGTGAAGATGGTCCATGTTACCAAGCATTAATATTAAAATGTCTGTGTCACATGTTTTTATTAACACTTCGGATACATCTTCATTTGGCATGTATGGTATATTATTTTCGTATCAGCCTCTTCATGATGTTGGCACGATAAATTATCATTTATATTGAAGATCACGGAGTTATTATAGGCACTATAAGTATGGCATTGTTTGTAATTTATGTTTACTATGGTATTCCCGATGAACTCTGTCATTTCATTTGTGCTCCAGTGTGTAATTAAAAAATCCACAAAAGCTTCTATGAACTGTGTGTTACGAAGTTCTTTCATAAAGTCAGTTGGTCTAACTTGTTCTGGTCCGGTAATGAAATAATTTATGTTCCGTACTTCTTGTCGTTTGGCTCATTCATAATCTTTAATAGACGGTGAAAAATATTGGTCGAAAATGATATCTACTCGTGAGGGATGTGTAGCTGTTAGTAGCGACGTAATTTTTTTGGAAATACCACCAAATGTGTTGGGATATTTTTGAATGTATGCAGTAAAAAAATCCATCGAAAATGACAACATCAAAACGTCTTTGTACTTCGTCACTGCTGACTTTTGCTTTCATAATTCTCTCTCGCAACATTGGCGTTCACGTAACACTCTCTCACGAAATACTCTACTTTCTTACACCATCTCGGAATATAACTTGTGTCGTTTCCACCTGTGCAGTTCGATGCAATAAGAACACCCTTGTTGTCTTTCCACATAACAAGTGCAACATCTTTTGCTATAAAAATTAGTCCAAGAACTTTTTTATCGTCCGTTAGTCTATGGTCAAAAATATTAATGTATTATAATATATATGTGGCTATTAACACCTCTTACGCGCACGCCCTTAGCAGCTTTCCTCTCGCCTGTCAAGGTCTTATGCTATTCAAAACCGCCTGTCATTTTACATATTTATTTTAAAACATTTACTCAAAAACATATCCAAATTTCAACCATACATGAGAAAGTTTATTTTTTACCACATCAACTATGCTCCTTTCAATTCACCTGTCACATACTTTTGCTCATTGCAATCGCCTGTCAGTTTTTTTTTCAAGATGTACAATAAATGAAGTACATGCTATTAAATTTTTAAGCTTACAGAATCAAGTTTATACACTCTATTTATTTTACAATTTCAAAAATAAAAAGGCTGACGACGTGCAGGGCTGACGCCTGCCAGGTCATGGCTATTGCCCTTAGCATGCTATGAATGCTAAGTGTACAAATTTCCAACCTTACAGGTAGACTGTTACTCGGAGGGTTCACTAGCTCTTGGACTGTCGGCGAAGTGGTCTCTTGTAGCCTCCTTTTGGCTGCTCTTTTTTTACCAGGACGCTTGGCCGCTCTCTGCATCCTGGTGGGTTTCTTGAAATTGGTCCCTACAGCCACGCCTTCCACTTGGGCTAGATTATTATCCTTTCCAGTTTCAGTACGGCTACTGTGTCCAGCTTCAAGCATCACAGGAACTGCAGCTTGCCCAGCCCCCTTATTAGTTTTGGAAGCAGCCAGCTCCGTCCTTTCTTTACGGGCTTTCTCTCTCTGTTTCCCGTTCTTCTTATTTACCTTTTTTCCGCTCGCTGGCGGCATAAGACTCACTTGATGGTCCGTCGGGTAGGCTAGTCACCTTTTTGGGGACTTGCCTTTCCCTTTACGCCTCGCAAATTGCCAGGCAACTGAGAAGAGGTCGTCCGTTCTTGGTGGTTCCACTGGAGAATTGCTACTTGCGGTCCCTTGTTCCTGATCCGCATCCAGCTCTTAAACTTAGAACTTAGGAGCCTCCAGCACGGAATTTCCTTTGGTAGGCTCACCTACGCTGGCTGACTTTTACTAGCGGTTCCTCCATGTTTGTTGGTGTCTCTGGTAGTCACCTCTGACACCTCTCCTTCTTTAGAGCGTCCATTTTTAATTTTATTCATCACCCCGGTTTCCCATCCTCCTTTAAGCCCGTACCTTTGGGAACGCCCTATTTCAAAAAACGCGTTCCTCGCGTTATATTTATCTTTTTATAAATACCAACAGGAAGCAGTAGCGCGTTCATTCGAAGTGGAGCTGTCTCGTATTGACTCACCGGAGTGCTATTTCTATTCGCTCGCCCGGGAACTCCTGCCTAAGAGGGACTACCTTGTGAAGACCCTGAAGGAGAACGGCTTCAACCCAACCATACCGGACGGCGGTTACTTCGTTGTCGCCGATTGGACAAAACTGGGTGAGTGTAGTAATAAAAACTTACGATAAAAAGAAGTTTAGAAACATAGGTGCAATAGGCGCGCGATAAAAATAGAATTGTTAAATTAAAGAGACCCCTTTTTCTGGAAACGAGGCATTCTATTTTAGTCAAGGATAAATATAGGTTTCTATAGGCCACAGCATCCACTTAACATTAGGCGGACTGTGTGCTCGTTTATCACCCCTATTCTGTAAAAAAAAAAAGTAAAACTGTCTGTTCAAAAATCAATCACAAAATACATTTAAATAAATAGATATTTATTTTTATTTGAATTGTTATTAACTGGTTTAGAAAGTGACTTTCATATTAAGTCGTTTTTTACTTTGACCACTGGTACTGCCCTGGGAAGAACTAGCAAGAAACCCAGCCGGATTTTTTTCCAAAATAATACTATTCAATATAAAATATTTAGGTACAAATATTTACAACATTCATATAAGAAACAGCTTGACAGCGGGCTCATTCCCAGGGGTTATTATTAACCATGTTATCATTTATATTATAATTTTTTGGTAAAAAAAATCTAAACTTTGTAATAGAGAGACCTTGTATATTTTCTGGGACTTGTACTGGTTGTAGCACGAATGGGTCGGTTCGACAAGGGAAGCACCACGCTCTCAGAGAATACCAACGTAAAATAGCAGCTTAATACTGCTGTGTTTCATATGGTGAGTGTAGAGATCCGGAGACCCCTTTTTACTGGAAATGGGGCATTCCGTCTTAGTCCTCAGGGATGACAACGCATTTAGGTTTTGATTCTTAATCGAGGATAAATGTAGATGTCTGTGGGCTACAGCATCCACTTACCATCGGGTAAACTGTGTGCTTGTCACTCTTATTCTGTAAAAAAAGCCTCCCCCATACACTGTCTCATAGGGGATATTTGTCATAGTTGCAACGCTTGGCAAGCGTGTTGGCACTTTTTTATTTTTAATCCTCTGCTCATGTCCTGGTTTAATTCTCTCTGTCCCAGCCATGGGATGATATGGGGTAATGGATATTCTTACAACGCCACTACATGGTAACTGATCACTAAAAAAAAAGTAACTAAAAACTGGTACTCTCTGCCATTTACAGGAGACAAAATCGATCTTTCTTCTGAATCGGACAAGTACAAAGATTACCGTTTTACAAAAAAGTTCGCAAAGGAAGCGGGAGTGCTCGCGATCCCTCCCAGCGCGTTTTACTCGGAGGAGCACAAACATCTCGGGGAGAACTTCGCGAGGTTCTGCTTTATTAAGGTATCTTCTTCTTCACCTACTGATGTACTAAGTAATAATTTATAGTCAATAGTGGGAGGAATTTGTCATCGCCAAATTCTAGCTAGATCGTAGCGGCAGACTGTTGGCAAACACAAAAACGGAACACAAAGTAGTCGTCTCGCATCTTTGTCTCCGCTCCTGCTTACCATTCTAGGTCAAAAATTATGTAACCACTATGTATAGAATGAAGAATAAATGCAGGAAACAAATAAATAAAGGAATAAAAAAGTGAATGGGTCTCTCCATTCTATTGTGAGAAATTTAGAATCTTAATATAGGTGTTATGGTAGTGAAAGTTAAGAGTAGCAGAAGAAGCAAGAGAGTAAAATTAACGATGTGCAGTTGTTAAGAAGTATGTTACGAATAACACTATGATAAGGTGAGAATTTGTTTGATAAGAAAGTGTGGCTTGCAAGATGTTGAAACCAAGATTAAGGAAGGAATGCTTTGGTGATTTAAACAAGTAGAAAGAATGAATGTGGATAAAGCAAAAAAGCAAAAAGCAGATGTAAGTGACAGAGTCAACGAGGGGCATTGAAGGCAGAAGTTATCGTCCATTTTGGCGATATATTGAAGATGGGCCTAATTAAAAGTACCCTTAACTGGCTAGCGTGTATGTGTATAATATGAATGTGAAAAAAGCGAGTGTGGTTGCACCAATGAAATCGACAATTTTGAGTATTAATTTATTACATCCCGGCAGTAAACGAAAGTTTGTGAAAATGCATATTTCAAAGATAGATGAAATCCACTTCCAATAGATTGGCTCAGTGGATTATCCTTCCCATAACTCAGAGTTGAGGGAACACCTGCGCTTTGCTGTGGGATGTGAACAAAATTACTAGTCTATGTACGTCCCATCGCTGAGCACAGCTCTTTTATGTGAGCTTCCAAAATATGGCAATTCTGACATTGTCGTAACGCCTTTTTTGAAGTACCCTATTTGCATTATAGTAGTTAAATAGATTAACGAAATTTAATATAATATTCCAGTTACTCGTAAGTAATTTCTATGCTTAATCCCTGGATGGATTTATAATTGTTCTTCGTATAATAGAAAAAATAAATATTTAAAGGCATTTAAATTAATGTGTTTTTTGTTTACAGAAAGACGAAAACCTTGCCTTAACTGAAAAACTACTTAAAGAATGGAATATTAAAAAGAAGTAATGGTATATAATGTAAACGTGTAATAAATAAGAATACATAATTGTGATATATTTTTGTATAATATTAGTAAAGTTTTTATCAACGACGGAAAGGAAATGTTATTTTTACCTCCAAAGTTTGTTTAAACCAGGGCTTGATAATGTTACCAAATCACATTGACAATAACGTTAAATGACGTTACTTTTATGTATTGGGTGTCCTGTAAATAAAAGATAACCCAACAGGTACTTGCAGGACACCAAGACCTCAGAAATTGTATAAAAAAATATATCCAGTCAAGTATGGGAGAAATGTGACTTGTAAGTGCCTGTCAGGTAGTCCATTATATAAAAGACACTGTATTTACCGAGTGGAATGTTAGGTCATTTAAAAATCGCCACGTTAAACCAATGAAATTGTTAGTTGTCATGTAAAAACAGAAAGGATCTCTGACGTAATTCTCAAAAATAAAATAAGCAAATGATGTATCCTACTTTTATTATATTTTCAGATTTCACAATTTTATGATGTTGTTTTGTAAAAATCTACTAAATAAAAGACTTGAAGAGCAAATAAATGTATATTATTGTATAAAAAAAACTTTGCAAAGCTGGTATGTGTGTGTAACTATTCGGCATTTTTACTCTTTAATTTAATCGTTCACGGTCTAAAATCTCCGCGTAGCCATCGTTTCGCGTCGCGTGTGTCGTTGCCGTAAGTTTTGCCGATTCTGAAAAAAAATTAAATTGTCAGAACAGGCTGCAGTTTATAGGTGGGTGGAGCCACGCTACAGGTCAGCTCGATCAGGAAAGAGTCTCGCTCGTGATGTGAAAAAGCCATAGACATGCGTCAAGAATGTGAAAAATGATAGTCTGTAAGTCTGCCATTTCTCTGGATGACAATCGTGAGAGTTTATGTTGCGTAATTATAGAATCCTTGGCGATAAAGCTCCTTTTTTGCTTAGAGTGAGTTTGGTGGGGACCAGTGGCGAAGCCTCCATAGAAGGCGAAAAGTCAGACTTGCCTTTTCAATCTGCTCAATCAATAATATCGACTAATAAAATAACTCGTAAACTATTTCAAATTTTCCGCGCGCTCCTCTGTTCTAGACAGGTAGTATATGTAACGTCCACACTTGGCAGTTTGCTTTCAATTCGAAATACACTGATTCGTGTTCTTTCTGTTTTAAAGCGAACACAGTCGTCTCTCTCGCACGCGTTCTTTTTTAACCGGGCTTTCGAGAAGACGATCGCTACCTTTCTAACCTGTGGCAAAATGTTCTATAATGAAATATAACTATGAAATGTTTATATAGCAATTACTGTGGAACCAAAAGCTGGGATTTGTTCTGAAGTTGTTTATGAGTGTGGGCGACACGTTTGCAAGTTCACTTCACATTTCAATGTTTATGTTTGTTTTTGTTGTGTCTGTTGAAAATGTATGCTTTTTCAAAGACTAAGTGAAAATAGTGTTCCTTGTGGCGAAGTGTGTTAAAGTGCTAATCGGCGAGGAAAAGGTAAAATCTTTAAACTTTGTTAAGAAAAAACACAAGGTCAAGAACGTCTTTCGTACTTATCGATTATCGCAATTGAAAATTAGTTACTGTTACAATTAAAATGTTCACCAACATTTTACACGGACGTAACCAAATCTTTCCTTAAGAAAGAGAGACCATTCAACTTGGAATATAAATAATTTGTCTTTTTTTATTTTGTACATTATTTGTACTTCGTTCATGTATAGTATTATATGTAAATATCTTTTTCTTTCGCTCAAGCAAACCCAAACGGTTTTTTTCAAAGCCACCGAAGGTATGCAATTGCTGATATGTCTTACAATCTATCTAGCAGTAGTATGCCTTCTGTGCGCTTTGTTAAAGACGTCCTCGACAGCACTGAATATGAAACTGAAGAGTGGAGACAGATCAAGATTGATGTATTTTATAAAACTGCTAAATACAACAAAACCATATCTTGGGCTTGCCATCGTTTGGAGCCCTAGCTTTGCCACTGGTGGGGACCAACCCCTGTTTTTGCTGTAAACAAGCAACAGTACATCTACTGTTGTCGTCAGTTTCAAGGATATGAAGAGCAGAATATGCAAATGCATCGGACCTTTAGCCTGTGTTTAAATAGAGTACAATAGAAAAGAATATTTTTTATTCAATATAGATTGTAAATAATTCTATTTTTTATTTGGCAACTATACCGGCAAGAGCCCTCTGTCTCAAAGGGTTCTATAAGCTTGTCACATTGATTTTCTCTAAAAACGTTTTTTAAGTCTAGCTACTAATTCTTCTCATCATAATCATCATTACAGCCCATCGAAAATATTGGCCTTCACCAAAGAATGCCACAAAGCACGTTCCTGACCCATCCACATACTCGTATATCGTCTCTGCATCTCTTACCAGATCGTCACGCCATCTATTGGTAGTCCGACCTATACTTTGCTTACCGGTACGAGGCTGCAACCCGAGAGCCTTTCTTCAAACCGTCTATTGGCAATTTAGGAATATCCACTATCCCGTATCGTCCCATGGATGTCGGTAAGAGGCGACAAAGAGAAACACTAGAATAGGGGCAGCATCATCTTCCTAATGACATATGGAATAAAATGAAACACAGTTGCCAACCTGCCTATTAAGCGTGGCGGGTCATTCCGTTTATCCACCCTAAAAATCCACCCTAGGGTAGATACTCGGAAACGCGTGTTAATTTATACACCCCAAACGGGGTAAACTTAAACAAAATCACAACATAACGTATTACATTTAAATCAAATTAAACTTCCCCGTTTTAAATACATAATAATAAGTAATTTATTAATTCTGCAATGTATTGTTACGAACTTAGGATTCGTGACAATAAAAACTGCCGATTGAATTAAAACTAATACACACTAATAATTAATCACACTAAACACTTTAGTTCACTTTATTTCGTTCCTAAGTCTTCACTTGTATCGCAAATTCAATACTGCACCGGTAGCGACCCTAAACGGCTTTATATAGGCCTTTTCCACCGAAACATCTTGAATGTTCCCGCAAATATCGATCCCGACCGACTAGACGTTAAAATTCCAGTGTGGAGTTTTCTAGCTTTGTTCTTCTATTTGATAATAGATGGCGCTAATGCCATGTACCGACATCAACTGTGTATAAACGTGGTCGATGCGTTGTCACGCAATAACAATTTCATCATCATCATTACAGCCCTTCACAAGTCCACTGCTGAACATAGGCCTCCCCCAAGGTATGCCACAAAGCA
>DWHP01006304.1:0-11480 GCA_018247895.1 Parnassius honrathi | reverse complement strand
GCTTCTTAGAAGGCCATTGTAATAAATCAGTCATTTAACACTAAAGTTTAATAACTAGTGATTAAATATACAATAAAAAGAAGTGGTTTATGTGTTACGTAATAAAACAAAGTATTACTTAAATATTTATTGGTTTCATTTATCCAGTATTATAAACGAATATATAATATAACTGTTTATTTGTATAGTGGCGTTCCATGGTACACCCACTCTAACTTAACATCGTCGATTCCCGTAATCAATGAAGCGAGGGACCGTACTGCCAAAATAGTAGCGCGAGCGATTCGCCGCTGCGTCTGTGATTTTCAATTCGATGGGTGTTTGTGTAAGTGGAAGGAGTTTGTCATTACATGTCATTACATTACACAGGCTGTTTTAAAAATGCCATAAAGCACGGTCCTGGGTCACCCGCATCCAGACTATTGCCACACTTTGTAGTATACTTACTTTGTGAGCACAGATTAACTGTGGTGGGGGTTGAGTCAGCCTAGGTACACTGTCAGGCAAAATTAGTTGATACCTTAATTATTTCTATTAGTAATTGAATATTTTTGCCGACCTTTATGAAAATGTTCGCCGGAATAAAAAAAACTTACTCTGATACAGTATACTTGCATATATTCGTGACCGTCATTTTATTATCTGCTATATATTATTTAATATACACCTACGTCTGTAAAACTCAATAGAACAATTTACATGTGGTTGGAATTGTATATTTAAATAAGAGAAAGAAAGAGGTGATATGCCATCCATAAAATCATAATTTACAGTACTATTTGAGGCACCTTCATCTTCCAGTTCATCATCATCATCATCATAATCTACGTCGTCAACCTCATCCCGGAACTAGACTTAGAGTCATCATTGCCCACTTGAATGATAAACTCTTTCGTTATTGGTAAATTACGTGGTCGTTTTTCATATACTCCTTTTCTGTATCTTTCACATTATGGCATAATTTTGCAAGTTATAACGACGAAAACAATTAAAGATAAGAAATAACAAAAACAAATAAAAACAAGAAATAACAAAACAATTAACAAAAAGAGGTAACAAAAACAATTAACCAAAATTAAACTAATAAAAAAGGTGTCATTAAAATTGCTCTAAGTGTACTGTAGCTGAATGTTACGTGCGAAGCGAATAGATGACCAGCATCGACTATCGACTAACGAACCAATCACGTTGAATTTCAGCATGGTCAACGACGTATCGACCAATAAAAGTGCGCTCAGGACTCGTGCCGGTAATTACAACTCTCATAGAAAGCTATTTAACGTACGACACAGTGTACTACTAAACGACTATCTTGATAATTTGTTTGATCATTTTGATGACACCGAAGTTAGATTAGAATAGAATTGAATAGGGATGTAGGTCATCACTTCATTAAGTGGGTGAATTAGATTCAACAGTAGGTGTACGCTACTTAAAAATCCGCGGCTAGGTTCTACTTCTAGGTACCGCAGTTTCGTAAAACGCGCACTTTTATTTTAATAACCTAATTTAGTAACTAGAAACTGTATATCTATTTTGGTAATCAGGGCACTATTTATAATCCCCGGGCAATATAAATATAACAAGTCAAATCGGGCTACGTAAATAATACTGATTTAAGCTTCATCATTATCTTATTGTTTAATTATAATCTAACTTTTGATTTTTTTTTACGTGGGGAAATCTTCTCAACTCATGTGGCCGGTGGGAGGACTGATCATGTCGGACTCGCACTGACTATGGTGACTGGTGTTCCACCATCGCCTCATATCGCTTAACTTTTTATACTTTGCCCATTAAGCAATGGATTTTATTCATAAATCATTTTTATCGTAATTGCTGCTCATATTAGCCGTTACTCAAATTGTCTGGACGTTATAAATATAAATAACTTGGTCCATAACATCTAGGTACATACTAAACCTGACTCTTCCAAAGCTTAATAATAGTGAACATCAAATTGTCATTATGAATTGCAAATGTTCCTTAATCAATACAACTTTACCGACAATAACCTTCATTTGAGAAACAAAGCAATAGGTAAATATATTTATATATTTTTCAAAATTTAATTAAAAGACCTAAAGAACGATGGCACAGATAGTATTTACATAAAGTCTTATTTACATTTTTAATGACTTCTATATTTTCTGGTGAGATTATGTAAATTAATTAATAATTATATGCTACTTACGGAATTCTTTAACTAAACATTTTATTATTAATTAAATATGTTTAAATTAATCAGCTAAGATCCGACTAATTACATAATATGATGTGTCCTACCTAGTTTGAAGAGCACCACACGTTACCGTTACCATTAAAGCCTATTAAAGTTCACTGCTAAACAAAAACATAGGCCTTCCCCAAAGATTGCCTCATAGGGGGGATATTTGCCATAGTTACCACACTTGGCAAGCGGGTTGGCAACCGCAGTTTTTTCATTTTTAGTCGTTATCAGGAAGACCTGCTGCCCATTTCCTGGTTTGTTTCTCTCTGTCCTCTCTTACGTCACTTCCCCCCTCGTCACCACTAATCTCAGCAAAGTTTCACCTGATGATGCTTCGTGTAGAGGCAAAACACGTGTCGTATTATCGACGGTGGTGCGTTGGTTCTTAGTGTAGATAGTGGTGCTGGGATTAGTGGCGACGGGGATTGCGCACCCAATTAAGGGAGGGCGGGAGATACTTTTCAAACTAAGTGCACACACTTTATTTCAACAGCCGTCACAGAGTCCATTTCTATTAATGATTCTTCGCCCATCTTCTGATTCATTTTCCTTGTCGCCTCTCACGACACCCACCAGATGATATGGAACGGTGGATATTCCTACAGAAACATTAATACTAAATGCTATTTATTTTCCAATACTATTTCCAATTAACAGATTATCTTCTAATCTTCCTGGGTAACCTTACAGTGTTCCCCAGCACTTCTTTGTTAATGCGTCATTTCTTCCCTCCTATTCCCCCTATGAGCCCCTGAGCTGTGGAGAGGCTCGCCAAGGTCATCCTGTCAGAGTTCACCGCGAGGGTTCTGTCCTGGCTGCTGAGCAGCCTCTCCGCCGAGTTCAGGCTGGTGAGGGAGAGCCGGCTCTGGTCGGATCCGGTCGTGACCGGGTTGCTCTGCCCAGCTGCAGTTGCTGTGATGGGGGTCGTAGCGCGAGGGAGGGTTTTCGTGAGGGTTGTTGTCTGCGTTGTTGGTGGGGAAGTGCGAAGTAGAGCAGTTGGTTTCTGTTCTCTACCGCTACAGACCTGGAAGAGAAATTTTAATTAGTTGTATATATCATTAGCGATCTCCTCCGGCTTCACATGTGTAATTTCTGGATATCGATAACAGCGCCACCTACCGGGTCCAATTGTGAATCAAAACTATCGAGTCGAGGTTAGAGTTTTTCAAGACTACAACGCACGGCAATTAATTTTTATATAAATATAGAATATAGATTAATGGTGAAGAATATTATTTTGTAAAACATCTTTCATAGTTCATACTAGACATGTGTCAATCATTTATTTCTAGCGACCGAATCATCCTAGTACATTTCGTCACGCGTATTAGTACATTCGGATCGATCTTTCAAATGGATCATTTCAGGCTCCAGTACTCTGTCTGTGAGTCTGTGAGGTCTATTGGGAACCGAAAATTTTCTATTTGAGATTTGTAATAGCGCCATCTAGTACATGTTATAGGTAATAAAGTCATTTTATCGAACTAAACTTAATTTTGTAATATGTTACGGATTAATGTTCTATGCAAGTATTTTTCTTACAACAAGTCTTGAGAGTTGGAACTTTTAAAGGTTTGGAAGTATTTTTTTTGTAAACTCGATGACGCTCTTTATTTGTATATGGTTACAGATCAATGTTCTATGCAAGTATTTTTGTTCCATCAAGGCTTGAAAGCTTACTATTTTAGCATAATATGCGATTGCACTCCTTATTTATATGTTCTTACGGATCAATTTTCGATGCAGAAAGAAAATACTTGAAAGTAATGATTTCTTAAATTTACGGGAACACTACACATTAAATAAAACTATTATTTACGGATTTTATCTCGTTTAATAACCACTTTTAACTTATATTTATTATCCCGACGTTGCGGGTGCTTTACAGCACCCATGGTCACGCGGGGGACTGAGATGTTTGACGTCCCAATGTCATAGTTAGTACCTTCAGTTTTTGAATATTAATTCTTGGTCCGATTTACGCAAAACGCAAAACATCCAAAAGCCTAATAACGCTATTGGTCACACTGTGTATAGGAAAAAGACCCGTACCAACCGATATCTAAATGGTAAATCTCACCATCATCCTTCACAGTTAGCTACCGTGGGTAAATCTTTGTTTTAGAGAGCACGAGGGATCTGTAACAGAAAATATCTGGCCGCCGAGCTCCAACATGTCAAGCAAGTATTGCAAGACAACAAGCTTAGGGTTCCGCGCCTACGCCACCGTCAACGAGTGAAGCCGGCCACAGAGCGGGTACCTGCTGTAGTGCCATACGTTAGAGGAGTCACTGACAAGATTGGCTACATCTTTTTTATTGACCACCTGATAGTCCATAGACAGCTGCAGCTAACTGCAAACGAATGGGGCTTCAAGTGCGTTGTTAACTCTTAGAATAAGATGGAACGCCTTACAGCCTTTAATTATGCTGGCTCTGTATGCCCTTCAGACTGGACACAGCAGCACAAGCTCCGCCACTCGGCGGCAGAAGCAAGCAAGAACCTGGTGCATCTTTAAAGGGACATCTAGGTAGAACTGGAGTCCTTCCACCTAGAAGATACATCTCGTTCTCTTCCTAGCGGAAGTCACGTAGCTAGTAGAGATTCTCCGAGACCATGTGCTGGCAGAAGGGTCACGTACCTAGTGGTGGTTCGCCCAGTCCTTATACTGGCAGAAGAGTCACCTACCTGGTAGTGGTTATCTCAGTACTTGTGCTGGCAGAAGGGTCACGTACCTAGTGGTGGTTCGCCCAGTGCTTATACTGGCAGAAGAGTCACGTACCTGGTAGTGTTTCTCTCGGTACTTGTGCTGGAAGAAAGTCACATACCTGGTAGTGGTTCTCCCACTCCTTGTGCTGGCAGGGTCACGTACCTACTGGTGGTTCACCCAGTCCTTACACTAGCGGAAGAGTCACGTACCTGGTAGTGGTTCTCTGAGTACTTGTGCTGGCAGAAGGGTCACGTACCTAGTGGTGGTTCGCCCAGTCCTTATATTGGCAGAAGAGTCACGTACCCGGTGGTGGTTCTCACAGTCCTCGCGCTGGCAGAAGGTTCACGTACCTGGTCGTGGTTCTCCCAGTCCTTGTGCCGGCAGGATCTCATACCCGGTGGTGGTTTTCACAGTCCTTGCGCTGTCAGAAGGTTCACGTACCTGGTAGTGGTTCTCACAGTCCTTGCGCTGGCACAAGGTTCACGGAACTGGTAGTGGTTCTCACACTTCATGCGCTGGCAGAAAGTTCACGTACCTGGTGGTGGTTTTCCCAGTCCTTGTGCTGGCAGAAGGCGCCGCAGTAGCGGGCCGCGTTGCATCCCGAGCACGTCTCCTGAGCCTTGCGACCACAGTTCCAGCAGCACTGGACAAGCGATTCACATGTACACCCTTACTGTCACAGACTATTAAAGTCCACAGCTGAACGTGAGCCTCCTCCACAGATTGTCTCATAGGTGGAATATTGGCCTAGTTGCCACGCTTGGCAAGCAGGTGGACAGCTGCAGTTTCTTATCATTACTCATTATTAGGAAGACACTGCTGCCCAAGTCCTGATTTGTTTCCCTCTGTCGCCTCTCACGACACCCATGGGATTACATGTACATGATGAATCATAATATAAAACAATTTCGCCCGTACCGTACGTATGTACCACTATGATATTACCGTCAACACCGTATTAAAGAATATAGGGGAATAAAATGGCGTTTACCGTGTAGTGGTGGTGTAAGAATATTTAATTATTACTTGTGGGTGTCGTAAGAGGTGTCAGAGAGAACCCAGAAGATATGCAGCAGCGTCTTCTTAATATTGTAATAACTAGAAATTAAAAAGCCGTCTGTCAAGCATGGCAATATGATATCTTCCTCATGAGGTAATCTTTAAGGCTATAATTCAGCAGTGGATTAGACTAAGTTGTAATGAATATATCAATGAATGGAAAATACGTTGTTAGTACGTGGTACAGTCGCCAGCTATATCGTTGCAGTTCAATGAGTCGACTGGAACAAGGGATACCAGCATAAAGAAACGGCTTAATGTTTCTTTTCTTCTTTGGTAATTAAGTCGCAGTGTCGTAATTTTGTCAGTGTCAAGTATATTATAAACTGTTCTTTAAAATAATTTGTTTCGTTTTCTTCTCAATATGTTGATACGTCAAATTATTGAGTATTTGGGAGATTTTAACGGCAGTTTGAGTCAGTCGGTGACGATAATATTTTAAGGCACCTAAACATTATCTTGAGAGACACATTACCATAGGAACACTTGTTTTATCGTGTTCAAATATTGTTCACATGCCCAGACATTCGATATACGAAATTGCACAAATTTTACTTAAGTAAATCTATTTCAAATCATTACTTAAGCATTAATAAAGGAGCTGCAATTTGCAGCAGGTCCATTAGCAGGAACATTAGGTTAATGTTGCTGTGTTTCCCCTTTTTACTGGGAACGAGGAATTCCATCTTAGTTCTTGAAGGTGAGCGCATCTGCACTTTGATTCTTAATCGAGGATAGGTGTAGATGCTATTTTCTACAACATCCATACCATCAGTACTGTGTGCCCGTTTGTCACCTTTATTCTATAAAAGAAATGTATTGGTGTGTTTGTGTGGGTGTGGCACGTACGTTCTGCGGAGCGCCGGGGCTGCGCGGGGGGGAGTGGCGGCGCTCGACGCGGGCGCCCGGCTCCAGCCGGCACTCCGCCGCGCCCAGCGCACGCTGCAGTTCTGCCAGCGCCTGTCGCTTCACCTACACCCACAGAGTTGTTGAAATGGCTCCGAACTCCATATTTGGACATATCGCTAGGTCTTGATCTAGAGTTAGATGCTGTAATTCTAGGAGGATGTCTGCGTGAGCATTAAAGCATGCCAAAGTGTTATGACTTCTCAAAGAACAACCGATTTTCAATCTGTGATCAGTCCATATTCATCTGAAGTAAACCATATGTTATATTACCATCTATAGCCATTAATTTTTTTGGAATTTTCGATAGTACTCCCACACGACGTAATGGGGTGATAGACTCTTAAACCACAACCACATGGCATCTCTCGCTGCCAAAAAACCGTATAGAATAATACTTTGAGTATAATGGCTATAAATGAAGAACAACCCGTGAATTTATTTAATACTCTTACAGACCTGATTGACCGCATCCTCTGCCCGTCTTCTGACTTCAGCGACTCTCTCTTCCGTCTGTCTGATAGCTGTCGCCATTATTTCATTTGCGGCTCTTTTGATCTCATTACTTTCTATTGTTTCCACTCCTGGAACAAATACACTCGATTGAGTAATAAAAAGACTGCAAAAGAGACTACAGCTTTCGCTATCTGTTTTTTCTCTCTTCCGTTTCGATACTTCTATTTAAAAGATATGCTATTTATTATATAATATATTTACCCAGTTTCTACTATTGAAGTGAAAACTTCTTCAGCGGCGTTGTACACTTTTTTGTAATGGGTAAAAAATGTTAATATGCGTCAAGTCACGTGTTCTGATCGAAAATGCGTAAGACGGATGCAGAGAGACAGCCGGCGCGGCCTAGAAAAGGAAGTATCCCCGTCTCTTTCTTCGGCTAGATAAACTTTTTAATATAATATAAATGGTCATGTTTGTGTACGATAGCGCAATAAATAAATACTGTATTCCACCACATAAATGATCTGGGGGCACGGCAGTGCCTCCGCCAAATCGAGCAAGAAAGCGGCACGGCCGTTACGTAATTAGCTAACCTAACAACATTTTATAGTGACCATATCAATAACTTAAGACGGAAGGATCCTTAAGTAGGAACTGAATAAATTAACCGACTTGGTATTACATGAATCTCACAACTTTTTACGGTAGAAGAACTTAGTTGCGAGACTTGGTTTTTTTTACAAGTTATGTTTTGATGGCATAGTATTTACTGATAATTCAAGCACTTCGGGAGTGCAACCCGTCGTTTTTTTTAATTTTTAAAGACTTAATTATATAAAACGCCGTATTACGATGTTAGTCCACACCCGTAATCTCCGAAACCGCGCAACTGATTTTAATGCAATTTTGTAAATGTGTATTGCTTGCTTCAAATTAAGAGATGATGATGAATGATTTTTAACCGGATAAGTGACCCTCACATTTCTTTTATAGTGTATTTATGGGCTTTTTACAGGACAAAGGGTCGTCGGAAAAGGTAGAACATAACCTGCCTGACCAGCTAGTAAAGATATATACTGTTACTATTACAGTCTACTAAATCCCACTGCTGAACATAGACCTCCCCCATAGATTTCCCCACAGGCGAGTATTTGCTACATTTGCCACGCTTGGTTTGTTTTTTGTCTTCTAAGCAGTTTCCCTCTGTCGTCTCTTACGAGACTCCCAGGATAATATAAGGCAGTGGATATCCTTACACCGCCACTACATGGTAAAAAATAATGAAAAATATAATAACGACTGCAGAATTCTCACCCCTCTGCTGCAATATGGCGAGTGCCCGCTTCGTCTTCTCCACCATGCTAAGGATGCAGTTAAGCATTGTGTTAATGTTACGCCACTCGTCGTCGCTCTTCAAAGACCCAGCTCCTCGCGGCTCTGAGAGCGACGCGTTCATTGATGATACGTCCCGGACCGAAATTCCACCTGATGATAAATAAGGGTGACAAATGAGAATACAGAAAACCTGACGTTAAGTTGAAGCTTAGGCCCATAGATATCTACATTTATCCTCGATTATGAATCAAAATGCAGATACGTTGTCACCTCTGAGGACTAAGATAGAATGTCTTGTTTCCAAATAAAAGAACCGAATTCTTTACACTCACCATACGAAACACAGCGGCATTAAGCTGCTATTTTACGTTGGTATTCTGTGAGAGCTTGGTTTTAACCCGGTGGAGCCCACCCATTCGTGCTGCAACGACAATATAGCTGCACCTTGACTTTACCACGTAAGATATATACTTTGTCACTGTTTCTTTTAGGTAAAGAGTTTTCAACTCAATCTCTTTTTTTTAAAATATTGGAGTAACAAATGAATTCACGGACTATCTGTTAGTGAGGTTACCTATAACCGTAGTCCGTAGATACCTGTGATCAACTGGATAGGTGCGTTGTCACCTCTGAGGACTAAGATAGAATACCATTCCCATTACAGTTCACTGCTGAACATAGGCCTCCTCCCATAGGTTACTTTATAATAGGGATATTTGTCATAGTTGCCATGCTTTCCGAACGGATAGGCAACCCCTTTTTGTAATGATTTCTTATTGAATAAAACTATTATTTACGGATTTCATCGCGTTTGATTACCACTTTAACTTATTTTAATTATCCCGACGTTCCGAATAGGACAAATATAAGAAATCGTTATGATTTCTTATATTTATCCGATTACTACACATAAAACGAATTTTACAGATTCTATCGCGCTTAATTTTTTTTTTAAATTCCTGACGTTTCGAGCACTTTCCAGCGTACATGATCACGGGGACTACGCGCTGGAAAGAACAAACACAAATTCATCCACGCGGGAATCATTCACGTGGCACTGCAGTCTATCTCTCAGCCTTTACGCTATCAAGTTGTTCGATTGAAGTATTTAGGAAGGATATACTGACGGCTCTGTCGCGCAGTGGCTTAGCAATGAGTTACAGCGCTAAGGGCCGCAGGTTCGAATCCCGCACGCAAAATGTATTTGTATGGCATACAAGTAGTTGTTCCGGCTCTGGATGTTTCTCCTTGTGAAATTTGCGTTTATAAACTACCCCACGATACAGGTGAAAATCCTAGTGGGAGGGGGGGTACATTATTATAAAATTCCTTACCATCTCTCCTTTCGAGTCCGGGTTCTCCTTGCCCACTGTGGTAAACAGGATATGGATGCCCATAGTCGAAGAGACTGGCATTACTGGGCAGTGGGCAGAGGAATGGGGAGGGGTTGAGGAGTAAACTTGATGGCGTCCGTTTCGCTTGTGGGGGGCCGTCTTCGTGAGAGCCATTGGATTGTGATGCGTCGTAGAACCTAAGATAAAAATTTGAATCAGAATGTTTTTTTTATGTAATGATTAGATGTAGAACCAGAGAGGAACTCGCTATGCTGCTAAAGTACAATAGGTCACTTCACATGATCTTGAAGAACAATTTATTTTCAAACATAATCATTAAATTTGATATCATCGACAATCACGCAGAAATTAACATACAACTTAAAGGAAACAACATTAACATAAAACTTATTTTATTAGAAATCCAACAATGTATAAAATAGAATTAAAATATATATATATATATATAGCCTATAATAGGTTACAAACCTGAAGTAATTCGTTTGGGGGGTAAAGATAGGTTAATTAACAGGTTAATTAATTAAATACTTTTAATGTACCTTATATATAACCGAGGCAGATCCATTCTACACTCGCCATACCAAACAGCACAATTAATGCTGTTGTTTCGTATGGCAAGTATAGAGAACCGGAAAATTATTTTACTAGAAAGGAGGCATTCTATCTCAGTTCTCAGGGGTGACAACGCATCTGCATTTTAATTCTGAATTGAGGACAAATGTAGATGTTTATGGGCCACAGCATCCTCTCACCGGTCAGGTGGACTGCGTGTCACCCTTACTGTATAAAATAAGAAAAAAGTAAACACAATCCGGTATTAATGAGCTGAGTACAAAAGTAAGTTATGTTTTGAGTCGCACCGAACAAAAGAAAGGGGTACAACCCATCCGAGTTCGAATACTTTGTAAAGGCACTTTAAAGTTATAGAAAGTTTCTCCGCAAAAGACTTGGAATTTATTGAATCTTTATTATTGTAAACGACACAACAATAGGATCGAAAGACAAAGCAGAACTTAGTGTAAAATGTTTAGGGCATAAATATCTGTGGTCTAAGTTTAAATATCAAGCGAGGACGTGTAAAATTTATTAACACACGTGCAGTCTCGGCTGGTGCGAGCATATTGTGTATATTTCTTTGTTTATACTATGTGTTAATATTGCGGAAATTCGTTATATTATATACAATGTGTAATCGTCGGTGGTGTGTTATCTAGTGTAGTGGTGTTGGGATTAGTGGTTCTGGTAGTAATGGTGACGGGGATAGTGCACGCAATTAAGGAAGGGCGTGAGGTGCTGTTGAAGCTAGGTAAGACAAATCAGCTTATTTCATTGAGCAGATACGAGCCAAGTAATGTGTTACGGCCCTGAGTTGCCCAGACGAAGGTCGACTGAGGTAGGGCCCATCTGTACTCCAGCTCGACGGGCAACC
>DWHP01006303.1:0-11481 GCA_018247895.1 Parnassius honrathi | reverse complement strand
GATTATTATTCATTACAAACTGATTTAGTTATAAGGAAATATATTTTCGTTAATATATTTAACTTATGTAGTAAATTTTATTTATTTAAAAATAGATTATTTTTCATTTGAACTATTATGGCCACACTTGATATTGGACGAAAATACTCAGAAAGTACGAGTTTTAATGATAATATTACTTTAATATTATGTTAAAAATACTCACAGATGCAAAGTCACGTTGTCCTTTTGTATACTTGACGTTTTTGATTGTTTTTTTTTTTGATGTAAATACACCGCAATTCGGCATTTTGTCGGAGCTCGATTCACTGGCATTTCGGAATGGTGCACGACGCGGAGCAACTAGTTTTATATAACGAGTATGAGTCGGACTCTCTCGTACCTTTTACAGAGGGGTACGCCTTGCGATGCCGTCTCCTTTGGATTAATACTCAAAGATGTAGCGTTGCCAGGCGCCCGGATAAAGCCGGTCACAGTCAGGCTTTTTGATTGAGTGTCCGGCCAGATTAGACGGTATCCGACCTGTCCGGCTTTTGTTAGGCTTTTTATATTTGACCATTTTTTTACGTTTTTCATGTACTTAACTACATACTATTGCAATTATTGAAATTAATATTGTAATGAATATCGAATGATTAATAATAAAGAACACTGATTCAATTTTAATTTAAGATTTTATGGTAAATGATATAAGCATTGTTTTACTTCAAAAAATATATTATCGTATTATAATAAGACTGAATAATTAAGGGTGTCCGGCCTTTTTATCAAAATGTCCGGCTATGCTGGATGGTCTGTCCGGCTTTTCGGTTTAAAGACCTGGCAACCCTAGATGTATGTAGCTCATTGCGGCTGTACACGCTCGTCTCGTCGCCTCGTGTGCCTCTCGTCGCGTAAAGGCTCGACGCGAGAACACACCATGTACACACTCGTTGTATCATTTGAACTCCGTATGCCCGCTGAGATGGACCTAGATAAAACTGTTGCTGCGTTTTGTCTTTGAGCTATTATAATTTTTTACACATTTACTAAAAATGAAATTAATAACCCATGGCGAAGAAGGAGATGGTGGATATTTTCTATTTAAAGTAACAGTACCATGTATGGTGAATAGAATAGTGTACGCTCTCGTTTTCATCGCGATACTCACGAGACCCTTTGACTCAAAAAAACCGACAAGCTTCCGAGAGCGCACGAGGGCCGCGAGACGCGACGTGACGCAACGAGAGCAACCTGTACACACTCGTACTCGGCCTGTCTAGACATGGGTCGTAACGTCTTTTGGACGTAATCGGTTGTACGTAGTTTCGTGGCTATGAGTATATGTAACTAGTTTCAAAACAGCTTATATTTGTAATTAGTTAAATCTGTATACGGTATAGTGTAGGTTAGTTTTGCGTTTGTGTTATGTTATGATTACGAATATATAACAATTTATAGGTATTACAATATGCGTCCGACATTGTCAATATTAGCACCTTTGTACTATTTTATACAGTCACAAAATATGTAAGTACCTAAGTATTATTGTCCATCACATCACATAATCTTCATGATCCACCTAATACACAAAAATTAACTTAATACAAAAAGATATTTATTATTTATTTACGCTAATTATATGTCTATTTATGAACACTAAATATTTATTTACACTTTAAATGTTTATTCACAAAGAAAACTGTACATGTTATAATATTTTTAAAAAACGCAAAATGTTTTTAAGAACAATGTTAAATAACGCTCACCTCTAGGCCTGTCTCGTGGTGTCTCGACGAGGGTGTACAGCCGGCATAACGTATTTTGATAGTATTGTCACAATACGTGAAGACAAATTAAACATATCATAATCAAATAAAAAAGAAACAAAAATTCTTTATTTCTGTAATATACCAGGTTTACCAACAAATTTTGATAATATATATTTAGATTAAGTATATAAATACCTGTATTACCTGGAACTTATCGCTCTTCCATATTATATGACTACGAGGTAAGTATTGGTTACAAAAATACAAAGTGTGACATTTGTGATTACTTATAAAATCCGCCCACATAATATTACTAACGTATTTTTCTATTTCGTTAGTGTGTGTATGTGTGTCTTGTCAATACGTAGTAAGTTTTTTAGATATCCATTTTGGTTTTCTAATCCTACTCATCAGTTTATTTAAATGTGGATGCCACGACAAGCGCTGATCAAGAACCACTCTCAGATATCTAGTAACCACAGCTTTCTCAATTGATTGGCATGCACATGATGAATTATTCCGCTTATCACAACTATGTATCCTTACAAAAAGTCATCACTAGGTTGCGTCCTTTTATCAATTGTAAACACATATTTTTTTGCTAACCTTAAGGATAAGAAGGTTCGAGTCTATCCACTGAACAATTATTTCTAGTCCCTCTTCCGCGATCCTTTGAACTTCATTTCATATTTCACCAGAGAAAAAATATGAGCATTTGCGATTTTAAGGTTACACAGATCGTTGATGTACATCAAGAAAAGCGATGGACCATGCACACTTCTCTGTGGTACACCAAAAGATGTGTCAGGTAACATGGTTGTATAATAAACCAGTTTGACCTGTTGTTTGCTATTTTGGATATAGCTTGTTAGTAATGTTAAGAAGGCATCTCTAAATCCATATTTCTAAAGCCTATGCACGAGAATGGGGACAGAGATAGTATCAAATGCTATTTTAAAGGTCCAAGAATACTGTAGGTCATTAACGTCCATTATTATACATTTTTGACTATTAGATTTGTGAGAACAGTAACCACATCTTCCGTTGATATTCCACGTCTAAAGCGAAATTGTGAAGCAGAAATTATGTCAAATTTATTTAAATAACCTATTAGACTAGTCTTTATCAGTTTTTCCAAGACCTTCGAAATTGACGTTAAAACTGATGTAGAACGATAATTGCTTAATATTTCTGTCACCATTCTTGTACACTGGAGTTATTATTGCTCGTTTTAGAGAATTAGGAAATATTCCTTGTCGGAAACAAATATTGGCAAAGTGGCAGATAATTTGTACAAGCAGATAATGAGCCATCTTCAAGAACTTTGGAGGAATTCTATTCCACCCAGGGGCGCTATCTATCTTGAGACTCATAATAACAGAAAGGACTTCTTGATTATCAGTTTCTAACAAGACACATGAGGCAAGGTGACAAGTAGGTGATAGATTGTGTCTACAGAGATTACTCTTTGTGATGTCCTTAGAACAAGGTTGGGTTGCCTGGTCAATATTATTTCATTAGCTAAGCCGGCATCAATGTTAGCAAAGAAGTTGTTGACTAAGTTAATTGACTTAGATGGTTTTAAATACAAGTTGCTATCAGTGCTTTTACTCCAGTTAGCTATTTTGTTGATACATGATTTGTTACATGGTATAAGCTATATGGTAATGCTTTAGCATTAATTTTAGATTTATCTAATTGTTCTCTTTCGTTTCTACGTTTTAGCTTTTTAATTGAATTGTTTATATAGTTTCGGTATCTTCGGTAGGTTATTATGAGTGTTTCATTTTCTGGGTCTAGACAAAAGTTTTACTGCATCTTGTTCCGGATATTAATGCATCGTACAACGTCTTCTGTGATAAATGGCTTACTGATACGCTTATTTCTATTAACATTAGTATTTTTTATGCTGGAGATACTTGTACGTAAGTAATCAACTTATTAAATAGTTAAATAATTTTATTATTCAGTATGATAGAATACTTTACAAATTACTTACTCTGATAATTTTCTTTTTATAATTCATGTTTTTTAATAATTTATTATTTCTTTTAATGGTGTGGTAAATTATGAATCTAACATAAAGTTTGCTATAGCTTTTGAGAAGTTCCTTCGTGAGGAGACTATCCTGTCTGCAGCAGCAGTTTATGGCGAATATCATGTTTAGCAAACAAAATTAAATTTAAATACAATGTTTATAGTCCATGCTATTAACCGTTAAAGAGTTTTCTCTTAAGGAGACAAAGCTGGCTGCACCAGCAGTTCATGATAAAAATCGTGTTAAACTAAAAAAAATAGCTAACATACACAACTTCGTGACCCTGCTACTACCCGTTGAAGAGTTCCCTAATGCGGAGACAATCCTTGGCTACAGTACTAGGTTATATCCATCATATTATTGCATTGTCGTTGAAGTTACGGTATACAAAATTTCAACTCAATCAGACATCAGGAAGTGGTTTGAATCTTACTTGCAATATGCGAACTTAACAGGCGTACCTACTACATACCAACCCACCCACATACCTCCAAATGTTTAGTAATATATTAGTATAGCAATAAAAAGGTAAAAACACACCGTGTAGAACCCTCTTCTTATTAAAAAAGGATCATACAATAAAATAAAGGTACTTAATTGAAAAAGTAATAATCGAATATTTACTTACCTATTGTACTCCCTTAAATAGTTACAGTATGATATATTTTTACTTTTTCTAATATTATTCATAAACACAGTACAATAAGCAACCATTATAAATAAAACCACATTTTTACATTAAAATATTAAAACTTGCAACTAACGAAACAAACAGTGTGCGTCGCACTGCCCCTGAGATTTGTCACGCGACAAGCGGCCAGTGGTCACGCACACATGCCCCGCGTGCTTATAGTAATGCAACCGATTCGATTTGTACAATTGGATCACCAGCTTTCTTGACGATCAGAGCATCAATGTCGTTGTAGATGGTGCATGCTCCGATTACAAGCCTATTAATACTGGCGTTCCACAAGGCTGCGTGTTGTCACCAACGCTGTTTCTTCTGCATATCAATGATATGTTGCAAACCGGTAACATTCATTACTATGCTGATGAGAGCACTGGTGAAGCTCTGTACACCGGCCTAGCCAATATTTCTCGGGAAAACGTCTCCGAGTACCGGGCCAAACTCGTGTCTGAAGTCGAGTCTTTGCTGAACAGGGTCTCGGATTGGGGTGACTAAATCTAGTCTAGGTTAACCCTCAGAAGACACAAGATTACGTGTTATCGCTAAAAAGAACCCTTTTGTCGTATTTTCTCAGTTTCAAGACACTCCCTTGTTGCCTCAGCCAGTATCGGAATCCTCGGCGTCAACATATCGAGTGATGTGCAGTTTCGCGGTCACTTGGAGGAGAAGGCCAAATTGGCCTCTAAAAAGCTTGGCATGCTCTGTACAGTATTTCATGCCGGCACACCGCCCGCAACTTTACAAGGCGCAGGTTCAGCCTCCCATGGAATACGGTTTCCATTTCTAAGCTGGGGCTCCCCAGTGCCAGCTCCTTCCACATAGCCGCATCGAGCGTAGAGCAGCACGAATCGTCGACGACCTATTGCTTTCCGATCAACTCGAATTACTGGCGCTGCAAAGAGGTGTTGCATCTCTCTATGTGTATACATATTATAAAAGTTACATTATAAAGCACAATTCCTTATATATATACCTATTATAGCCGTACACAACATTGACAGGAGATATTAAGTAACAACGTAACATATATCTGAAAATAAAAAATTAAGACAATAAAATAATAAAATTCACCAAAGCAAAACTAAAAACTTAACACGGAACAAATGTCTCTTCTCAAAAGGCCGGGTAGTTTTAAACGGCGAGTCGTAAAAATGTCTTCCACGAATCAAAATCAATCACGGGGAGTGCTCTGAGGACTTGTTCGGATTAATCTCAGCTGCCAAATTTCATGAACACACTACACGGAAAACGTCCCGATACCATCCATATCATCTGGATGCTTGGCGGTCCAACACTGGACGTTTCACTAGGAGTTTTCTTCCGCGTACGACTTCTCTGTGGAATAGTTTACCACCGGCAATTTTTCCGGACCGATACGACATAGGGACCTTCAAGAAATCGAAATCGTGGAGCTTACTCCTTTCTATAAGGCCGGCAACGCACCTGCAATTCCCCTGGTGTTGCCATTGTTCGTGGGCGGCGGTAGTCAATTAACGTCAGGTGAACCGTATGCTCGTTTGCGCCCTCTCCTATAAAAAAGTCTTATCTCTGCTTCGTTAATCTACTCATGTGCAAAGAGTGACAGAGATCTGACACAGTGCTCACGCGGCATCGACCTAGGCAATATTTACCTACGTTTGCCCTTACAGCGACCAGAATGTTAACTGTTGTATATTTTATAGTTGTGTATGTTCAAAGAACGTTACGTTAAGTCATGTCATTTAATGTGATAACCTCATCGCCGCTCCCTGTACTTTTGTAAGTAATATCTACTAAGTATCTTGAGCCAGTTTTATCATAGTTCTATAAATTACTGTACACAGCTAAGGCAGAAAATCAGAAGAAAACTAATATATACGAATTCCGAATATCCACCCCGCCCGGGGTGGATAGATGAATATGCGTTACCGAGTATCCATCCTAGGATGATTTCTTTTGGGTGGATAAATGGAATAACCCAATCTAAAGACTTAAATCATGGTATTGTGCTAAGAACGCTGGCTGCGTTTCCTCTCTGAATAGCCTTTGAGTGAGAAAAGAACCAGGCCTCTTATCACTTATCAGCAGCGATGACCAGTCGCAGATACAGTTCCTTTATGAACTTCACCGCACGTAGACACCACGGACCGATAGTCTTTACAGCAAATGACACGCATTTGTAGTCATCTCCCTGATGCAAATTTATTAAACTATATTTCGAAGACATTTGAAGTCCGTCAGCACGCATTGGGGCAACACAGTGGACGCTGCCTTTCCCTAAAACAGTATCATAAAGAAGAGGCCGGTCCCCAGCAGTGGGACGTATATGGGTTATTGAAAGAATCAGGCGTTACTTTGCGGAAATCCACTATAATAAAGAAATTAATTAATTTGCAACTTTCCGGTCACTAAATACAACGATGTGTCTTACCTGGATTGAAGAGCACCTCCCGCCCTCCCTCAATTTTAATACAAGTATCGAAGGATTAGAAAGGCGAAGGAAAACGTAATGGGTTTTTAAAGAACGATTTTTAACAAATATAAAAAGTCTTCAAGGAAAATTAACGCCAACTTTAAAGCCGTTCAGTAGCATCGAAATTTAATGACGTGGAGCGTTCAAGTGTAGCCAACTTTTTCGGGTTAAATTTAAAGCAATGCTTGCTGCGTCTATGGGCATTGACGTTTCCCGCTAGTGTAGCACCAGCATTGGCGCGTTTGCTCGATGCTCGACGCAAAGGCGGGGTGACACCCAAAGTCACGCGGTGGGCTAATACGAATATCGACAGTCGATATTTTTTTTCTATAAAATGTTTAAATTTTTATTTTGTCTCGTAAATCATTTAATCTATTACTACCCAATCTTCTGTACTTTATTTTATTCTTTTAGTTTTTCACCAGTTTATTTATATGGTTATTACAACACAGTTCACAGATTTGTGGACGATAAATCCGACACCTTCTTGGGACAAATGGTCGCCCCCCGGTGATAGAACAAGTTGCCGGATTCGAGAATCACTGTGTCCTCACCCTCTCTTCGGACCTTGGATAATCCTATAATATGCCAGCGCAACTTGTCTACCTCTTCTTCCAGCTCCAGGATCTTCTCGTCAGTCTTCAGAATGCGTGGCGTTTATATATTTCCAGGTCGAGTCGTCGTAGGTGGCAACCGAACCTCTACCGGAGATTCTTAGCACCCCAAAATACAGTTTGCATGGTAATTACTTTTAACGAAAAATAATAATAAATATTGACATGACTGTTATAAAACTTGGTTACTTGTAGCAAACATAATATGGCAAAAGTCACGCAAAAGGATTTTATTATTCATCACAACAATAATTATGTATTAAGTAACCTATTATTTGGCACAATTTTCGAAGAGATCAAATTGATAGACTTGTAGATTTTGAATACCTTCTGAAAAAAAATGTTCTAACAAATCATGCTGTTTGGAAAATAATGCTTAAAAGGTACTAAAAATGTACTATATGTATGCCTGAGTACAATTATTGTATAAAATCAATTTTTAATTTATAATACCTTTTATTAATTTTTAAAAGTTATAGTTAGATAATGTCTTCGACGTCCGTATCTTGAATTTCATTGAATATAAAACGTTCTAAACAGATACTCAAATACTTAGATATGTAAAGCAAAGTTACTAAAACCGTTCCCTCTACGGAAACTGCGCAGACCAATACTAACGCGCCTTGCTCATCAATTTTTACGTAAAGCAAATTTACTTATCTACATATATGCTAGCATTTACGGCCAACAAACAATACTAAAGTGACATAAATGACTCAAACTACAGTATTTTAAGTTGCTGAACAAAATTGAAATGTCTGATGTCAGTAAAGAAAAATACTAAACTGAACACGACTAAAAATTAATCATAACTTGTATTACGTAAATATTTTTTCAAAATATGAAAATTATGATAAATACCATACTTTTGCAGTGCTTAAACTATAAAAAGTGCTCAGATCATCAGGAAATCAAGACTAATCAACGCAAAAAAAAATCCAATCCAACGATATATATAACCCATTTTACCCAAAATGGCGCTTAAGTAGTATTGGCTTTCAAGTGACGATATATACTAGGCGTTACTTTGCGTGATAGAATTCGTAATGAACTATCCCACTAAAGTGGGATGTTACTATATTACGGATCTTCTGAACGACGGTAGCTGTCACAAACCAAAGGCTTAGTACACTGAAGTGGCAATGGGATGATCATAGCTACAACAGCTAGAGGAACCAACAAACTTTGTGAACGATAGTTTCTTGAGTGAAATAAGTCAGGGCGAACCCCAACTAGAATTGGTGACGAACTGGTAAGAGTTGCAGGAAGTCGATGGATAGATATGGCTCGGCTCTGTGCTATGTGGCATTACTTGGGGGAAACCTCTGTTAAGCAGTGGACTTGTGAAGGCCTAAATGATAATAATATGTTTTCATTAGCACTTATTTATTGTGCATTTTGCTTTCTAATAAGTATATTAATCACGTGCTCTCGTTATTTGGGTCTCATAAGAGGCATTTTATCATTGGTTTTTAGTAGTGTCGCCTGCAGCACTAAGGGGGTGGCCAGAACCACTTTCTCACAGAATAATATCATGATACAGCAGAATAACGCTGTGCTTATATGGTCAGTGTAGGGTGCCGAAGATTCTTTTTACTGGTAACGAGGCATTCCATCTTAGTACTCAGAAGTGATAACGCATCTGCATTTTAATTATTAGTCGAGGATAGATGTGGATGTCCATAGGCCGCAGCACCTAATTACCATCGGGTGGACTGTGTGCCCGCTTTTCACCCTTTTCTTTAAAAAAATCTATAAAAATGGTACAGGAGCTATTTATCATACCTGTAAATGACATATACATACACTATCTGTTCCTCACTATTAGGAATACCCTATAAATACAACATCGAGGTATCACGCTTGACACAGATTTAAATCTCCGCAGGCAGATCGATTTACTTTGTCCTAGAGTTCGCAAATTAATATATATATTTAAATATCTCCGTAATACCACTAGCTTTAAATTGATAGGACAGGCCTATTTAGCTTTGTGTCAATCCATACTCACTTATGACATTACTTACTGGGGCGGGGTTTCTAAAACAACATTACTCCACTAGAACGTACTCAGAGAGCAGTTCCAAATGTTGCGAATTTCCGTCTTTTCATGTATATTAACATCAACTTTACTTGGCATGTAGTGTACTAAATTTCCATCAGTTGTTTATGTTTAACATCGTTATTAAAACAACACACCGAACTTCAATTTAACTTAAAATCCATAGACAAGAGAAGAATGGACATAGTTTAAATAAACCCTCAAACCTAACACGCACTTGTGAACAGATTTTACATATTTTTAGGGCCATTTCTATATATTAAGCTCAAAGTATCACTGAAGATATATACTGTTAGTTATAAAAAATGTAATATTATATTTGTATGGGAATTTCTGAATAAATCAAATTACGAAGACACGTAGAAGTTTTCAGAAATTTTAAAATAGTTTTGTTTTAAAATTTCTGAAAATTGATTGTAGATGACAAATAATTGTTATTTAGATATTTTATTAATTATATAATGTAGTTTATTTATTTAACTCATCTAGTGTCTTACGTTATTAAGCCCATAGTGTAAGTGATGGTCTGAAACACAGGTACTCAACCTAGTTCAGGCAGGTAGCTAATATTATAAACGTGACTACAATTTTTCTTTTTTAGAATCTACATTATTAAGCTACATATAGTTTTATTTTTATTACTACATATTATTTTTATTAGATTTATTATTATTTGATTTTATTGTAATCATATTTTTTTCTCTATGTAAACATGTGTAATTGCAAATGAAATCAAAATTATTTATTTATTGTTTATTTTATCACGAAGATACTGTCCAGTATATATTAAACAGAATATTATCAGTGTTGGTCACTATCGCGAATATGAATAAAAATTAACTTAGAACAATTAGAAAAAAAATTATTCGTACCACATTTAAAAAGCATTATAATATTTAAGTATGTTATACAATTCACCTAGAGTAAACAGATATATACATTATTCATAAGATTTAGTCGAATTTTTTGCAATCTTCCAATTTAACACTTTTACCGGTCTTCATATGACGCACCGTCGGAGGTTGGCAGTAACAATCAGAGAAGTTGCAAAACTCGCCATCCGCATCTGGTTTGGGATTGGGTTCATCACAGGTCGGTTCTTTAGTAAAAGACCCACAGTTTTGTATGAGTAGGTGCCTTCTTCACATTATTCTAGGCCTGAAACAAAGTGAAACTAAAGCTTTCAGTAGACTGTTTGGCTAGAGTTGATAAAAAAGAAGGTTTCCTAAACTCATTACAAACTATAGTGGCCCGCTAATTATATTTGGTGAAAGATGGCCGCTGCGTCGCATCGCCCGCCCAACCCGCGAACAATATCCACGCCCGTTACACAGATTGCGCTATTTAAGCACATGTTTTACATAATATTTTAAACATGGTAGAGCTATGCTTGAGCTAAATAGTTGTAGCACGAGTGGGTCAGCTCGACCGGGGAAGGACCACGCTTTCACAGAATACCAGCGTAAAATAGCAGCTTAATGCTGCTGCGTTTCGTAGGGTGAGTGTAGATAACCGGAGACACATTTTACTGAATATGAGACATTTCATCTTAATCCCCGTGGGTGTCAATCGGCATATTGACTCTTTATCCAGGATAAATTTAATTGTCTATGAGCCGCAGTATCCACTTACCATCGGGTGGACTCTGTGCTTGCCAGACATCAATATTCATCAAAAAATAAAAACAAACATAAAGCAGTAACTGTTTCGAAGCTAACATGAAAAGTGACTTTGTTCATACAAAAATTAATTTATTTATTTACTCTTTATTGTACATCAAAATAATTGAACATCAAGTGCAGTTAAATCTAAATTAGCATATGTACAATAGGCGGTCTTATCACTCTGAAAGTGATTTCTTCCAGACAACCTTTGC
>DWHP01006302.1:0-11481 GCA_018247895.1 Parnassius honrathi | reverse complement strand
TGGAAGAAATTTCATTATGAAATAAGCAGTGCCTTTGTACAAAATTTCTTTTTATTTTTCATTGTAAAATACTTCGTATGTACATAAATTGTTAAATAAATAAATAAAAGGCCGGGAAGCGGGTATCAATTCTCTAGTTTTAAAATAAAAGTTATAAACTACAATCTTATTATGAGTATTGGACGTCATCGACATACGAACAATACGACCTCGATATCTTACATATTTTAAAGTAGGTCATTGTGCTAGATATCTATTACTGTGATCGGCTGAAATCTTTCTTACAATATAATAATCCAACGTTCACCTAATGGTCTTCTTAGCTTTGATAAAGTTAATAACAAAACAGGATAAGTAGGCAAAGTTTGCTCACATTTCTTACCAATAATGTAATAGAACCTTCAGCACATACATTATCAATCTGAACAATTTTGAACATCGATTTTAAAACGACATTGGTGCGACAGTCAGAAGCTGTAATATCCTCTACTATTATACTAATTATTTAGAATACGTCATCAACATATTTTTAATAGAACTAGGGTGACAAACGAGCACAAAGTCATCTAATGGTAAATGTAGACTGTGACCAGTCGACATCTACATCTATCCTCAGCCAAGAATCACACAAATCAAAGTCGTGTAATTCACCCCCGAGGACAAAGATGGAATGCCTCGTTTCCAAAAAAAGGATCTCTAGTTCTCTACTACACTTATATTTTGCAGCATGTCTCTACCACGTGCAAACTAAGATAGGACTTCGGCTTTTACATAAGGATCAAAATTAATGATTTCTTATATTTACATGAGTACTTGACATAGAATGAAACTAATTTTGCGAATTTTATCTGGTTTAATTTAAATTATTTTTTTATTCCCAAGTCAGTGACCCTTGAACATGAGTGCTGCAATCCGGCCAAAACGTCGCTAAATTTAGTTTTATTCAAGGATAAAAATTACTTTATTAATGTATATTTTTGTTTTTAAGAACCACACCGAAATAACATTAGCATTACAGATCTAAAATGTCATGGAATAGAATTTGATGAATTCGTAAAGTAGGTTAAGGATTTATTTAAATTTTTGTGCAAAAATATCGATCATTATTATTAATGAACTCTATTATTTTGACGGACAGCATTTCTTAGTGCTATTAAACAACGGTAAATTTTGCAACTGGTTTCGTTAATTTAATTATGTTTTTGCGTGAAATATTATGTGTCAAAGTTTGGAAAACTGATTATTAATCATTAACTAATATATTGAATTTAATAGTATAACGTGTTTTAAACTTATTATACAAAAAAGATACATCACATAACAGTCGGGTATAAATTACGGCTATAGATGGCTACTCGTTTACTACTGTTTATTCTTTTACTATTTTGAGCCAGTAATAAGCTACTAGACCACCTGATTGTAAATGGTGAGGCAGCCGAAGATGGTGAAGCACACTGAATTAACAGACCCCTATTCACTCTTGCCTTGAAGGCACGCACATTATAATCGAATGGAAAGAAAGGTGCTGGGCGATTCTTCCACTTCTTTGCTGAATGCGCGTAGTTTTGTCGCTGCGTGAAATTTTACGATTGAGTTTTAGATTCCAATACTATCTGGTTCAAAGTTAAAAATAGACGTTACGACTCGTCGTTTATGGCTTCTGGAAAGGTGGAGCTAGTTAATGGTACTCAACCAGTAGATATATGCTTTGTCAACCCAAAGTAAAGCATAGCAACAAGTTGAAGGGGTTGACTCAGGAATTACTTTGTAGTTTTTACACGTGTATAAAAATTTGTTATAATTATGAGCTTTTATATTTTTATTTAATTTAATGCGATTTTAAAAAATGATGGACATATTCATCAATTAAAAAAAAAACGCATTTCTTGTGTGTTAGACGGAACGGCAATGACATTATTAGATGCATGTCCTTTCTTTTGTTGAAATTAATGTTTTATAGAAGAGAGAGTAAACGGGCGAGTGGCTTACAAAATGGTAAATGACCACTACTGCTATTAACTAATGCTCCATTCCTATGTTTACAAAGCATTTTGTTTTTCTATTTTATTACCCGTTTATTACGGGTATGTAAACGAAAGGCATTTGCTACTTCTGTTATTAAGCGATAATAAGTACCTATTTACGAAAGTAATGGAACAAAGTACTACACGTAATTTGTTCTATTAGTTTCTTCTTCATGCACTGTAGAACATTTAATTCTGGTCGTTTTGTGAAGTACATTACACATCTTATATTCCGCAACATATGCGAATACGAAAACGATTGCGTCAAGCATGAATTCGTCGTTGAATTGACACCTCCATTCAACACCCCGGCTTATTGTTGTATAACACAATGAATATAAGAAATACGTAACATTTGGTGCAAGTAGATAGTTATATAATCAGCAAAAGTTAGAAGATCACGCTAATATATTTGTCAACGCAACGTTATTATAAATTGCCCTTTTATTGGTAACAAGGTTCCTTCACAATCCTCAGGGGTAACTATGGATCTGCATTTTGATCTTTGATCATTCACTGCACATATTAGGCTAAAGTGTCCACTTGTAATCTGGCAGACTTTGTGCTGGCTAATTATCCAAACTTTTATAAAACTACTTAAGTATCTTACTCTTTTTATACTATGACTCATTGACTTATTATGTAATATACAGTGTGTCCGGTCACGGACTAGACGGACTATTTTAATACAAAAATACACTACACGCTGAGGTTTAATCCCCTCCCTCTCTATGTGGCGGCCATTTTGTTTTTTTCTAGAGATATTCTCATATCTCTCAAAGTTTTGGTCGTACTGAGTTAAAAATTGGCTCATTCGGAAGGCAACAATATTGTCTATTGTTTACGTTAAAGTAGTTTACGTAAAAGGGGTCCACGGTTCACTACACTCACCATAGAAAACCCAGCACCATTAAGCTGCTATTTTTGTGAGTTCTCTGAGAGAGCCGACTCATTCGTGCTACAACCATAATTAAATACGTTTATGGCAACTGTCATATTCTATTAAATAGTGCACGCAACTTTTATTTTAAAGGCAATAATAATTGATCTGGTATTTGATTGTGTACTTAAATACATCGCCGTTTTTATGAAAGATTGAGATTTAATTTGATTTTTGGTAATTAGTACTTTAAGGTTACACAATAAAGTGCTTATTAGATTGATTGTCGTTGTATAGATTGCAAATCGAGTGGTAGATATGAATTATTAATTTAATGTCTATTGTAACCAAATTTCAATAAGTGAATGCAACCTTTCTCGATGTTTGATTGAATTGTTTCTTTGAGATGGATTGTGTTGTAACATAGTGTATCACGTATCGCATACGCAATGAAAGTCGAATTAAGTTGTATAACACGTGGTACACTTTTTTCACAAACGGTATTAGGGTGATAGAGCTACGCTGCTATATTATGGTTTCACCACGATTGGGTCGGCTCAACAGATTTAGGAGCACGCACTTACAGAATACCAGCGTATAACATATCTACATATATAATACATAAAATCTCTTACCTGTTATCTAGCGGGGGGGGGGTGTAGGCAGAGATAACGGACTTCCTTTTGGCACAACCCTGACACACCTCTCTCGTTTATTTCACAAACGTATAATACATATACTCGTCGGTTACGGGTATTCTTTATATGACGCATCTTCAATATTTTGCTAATTTGGTCGACAAATTTCCTATTTGTTTATTATACTACTATTATCATTCTATTTACAAACATTTTATATTAATATCATATGGTTTAAATTAAAAATAATATTATCATTGCCGCCAAACACACATGTTTTAATTGTTTTTTGTCAATCCTATCCATCCAAAGGTTGTCAGGAAGAGATCGCTCTTAGCGACAAGACCGCCCATCGTACCACATTTTTATTGGTATTTATATATTTTTGACGTGTGACCGCCTCATTGGTCTAAGGGTTGTAGTAGTGCAACTGCCGATCATGAGGTCTTGGGTTCGAGTCCCGGGTCGGGCCAAAAATTAATTATTGCGTTTTTCCGTCAAGAAATTCTCAGTAGCTGCCCGGAGTCAGGAAGTTGGCGGTGTATCACCCCCGTGCCTCGGAAAGCACGTAAGCCGTTGGTCCTGCGCCTGATCTACCTCCGGTCGTTTCGGTTTACCGTCCCATCCGAGCCGATTATGTGACTCAAATCTATCACAAAATTTCTCACCCTATCCATCAGATCAATCAAGGTAGAATATAATACAGATTCGTAGTCCTCAGGGATGACAACGCATCTATATTTTGATTCTTAATCGAACATAGTAGGTGTCTATAGGCCAAGGAATTCACTTACCATCAGATGCTCTATGTAGTCGTTTGTCACTCTTCTTGAAGAAATTACAGCACCTTTACGTTTATTGCTGTCATGAGAATTAAGGGACAGTTCTAATCTCATTTGGATATAAGCTCATATGCCGGCTCATATGCCAAATTTCTCTAACACCGAGGAAAATAAGGCATATTCCTCATGCAGTTGAAGAGCCTTATTTAAAATCAATGACTGATTACTAAGAAACCAGTAATTAATAATTCAATATTTTTAGTAAGCTCATAGGCTAAGGTCATATTTTTAAGTTAACGTGCTATTATGTTTCCTCTGTTCTCCATTGTCTAAATCTATACCATATTACTACAGAATTTTGGAAAACTTTAGCATTTTTCCGATATAAAAATACAAAACATTTCGATTTAAGAAGGAACCGAACCAGGGCCTATCAAGTCTACCGGTCACAGTTACATGATCTATATGAAGAATTAACGCGTATAAAGCGGGTTAACAATTAGCTACACTAATCTAAAGCTGGCGTGTTACTAATGCTAGGCTGTATACGTCCGCATTAGAATCGGTTTCGACTGCAGCGTTTCTAATTCGCGTATCATTAGGATCACTATGATTAATTTTGTACGGCTCTTCACGCATATCTTTTGAGGAAGAGCTCGAGCTTTACACTGCTGTAGTCGTGAGAAAAACAGCATTAAACTAGTGTTATTTTATAAGCAGGTAGCTCTAGTATATTTTATCTTACAAAACTGCCGTAAATTTCATAAGTCATGTACAGAGGAAAAAGTAGTTCTTTTCGTTTGGTCATGTGACGTATGGGTACCAAAGATTTAAACAAAATCATTTTTGCTTATGACCACAAAAGTTTTGACCCAAATAATTTTTGGTCATAACTTTTTATGGATAACTTGAATAAATTCATTGTAATAATGTGTAATAAAATAACCGCTTTAAGAATTCGCTTACTGATTAAAAAGTGCACGCGAATAAGGATGGCAGACATGTTTTTTGTAATATTGTACGTACCTTGCGCGCGAATTGATGATATAACCTGTAACAATAAAAAAAAATTGAAAATATATTTCACAGCACTGAAATTGTAAACAAAAAATAAAATAAATGGTGTTAAATTATCTTAAATATAAATAACGTCGGATCATATCCAGGCGAAGCCGGGGCGGGGTTTATAATTTTATATTGTCACTACGATGTCGGATAAAATTCAAAACAGTAATTAAAATTTAAAGACAAACCTTGATTGCGTTTTTATTTGAAAAACAGGTATCAAAATTAAAAAAAAAACTAGTTAGGAAACCTACACCATCTACACATCTAGTCATGCGTGGCAGAGTCACGCTGCAGCTACATTATGGTTGTAGCTTGAATGTGTCGGCTCGACCGGGGAAGGACCACGCTCTCACAGAATACCGGCGTAAAATATTAACTTAATGCTGCTGTGTTTCGTATGGTAAGTGTAGAAAGCCAGAGACCCTTTTTACTGGAAACTAGGCATTACATCTTAGTCCTCAGGGTTAACAATGCATCTGCATTTTGATTCTTAATCGAGAATAAATCTTTGAGCCACATCATTTACTTACCATCAGATGGACTGTGTGTTCGTTTATCACCCTTATTCTATGAATAAAATAAACAAAAAAATCTAGTTCTGTAACCTAAAATAAGAAGCTCATCCCTTACAAAGACCAACAAAGAAAGAAAGACGGAGCATTGTGTATATTTCGAGTATGTGTTAGAATACTTACACTTAACCACACATATGCAACTAAAATCATTTAAAATTGACAAAATGGTTTTAAGTGCATAAGTGTGCGTCTAGCAGAGAAATTTTAAGGTCTGATGAAGAAAGAAAGAATGATTTTAAGTACATATGTTCGCGTGAGTGCGTGTGATGAAGTAAGGTTTCGGCAACACTAGAAGTATACTCTGTAAATTTTTTTGAATCAAATTATGGAATTTACCTTTGTTTAATTACTTCCATTAATTAAATTTTTGGGAAAGTGTTAAGAAACATACGCTCTGAGCGCAACACTCTTTTAGGTAATTCTAGTTTAGTAGTGAAGAAATGAATACACATGTTTTCGCGGAGTGAACTTAAATAATTAACTCGCATACAAAAAGCTTTTGCATATAATAGCTGAAAATGAAAAAAAAAAACTGTACGTAATAATGTCATAATTTTAAAAGTTCGGAAATTGATTATTTATTAGTGTCAGCTGAAGAATCCTAAAAAGTAATATTATAAAACTTTATATGTAACAAATAGAATATCACAAATACAGAGCCCCTAAATATAATAAAAACAATCTAATTTTGTATTGATGTTCCTAACATGATAATATGTTGAAATGTAATTATTATAATAACATAATTTTTAAGTTGCGCAGTCAATGAAGCTATTATTTTTGCATAAGCCTATTATGTTTTTAAAAATATCGCACCATGTAACATTTGACACTGTGAATGTATAACTCTTGCTTGTGTAATTTTGAATATCGCCAAGTCATTGTGTAAGAAAGATTTAATGACTGGTGATGAATTAAGTTTCAATTATGATTAACACGCGAGATAATAGTTAAAATATCTATCAAAGCTGATATATATTTTGATTGCTAGAGTCATGATTCGGCTTTGTTATAGTTGTAGCACGAATGAGTCGACTCTACCAGGGAAAGATCGCGCTCTCACAGAATACCAGCCTAAAATAGCAGGTCAATGCTGGTGCGTTTAGTATGGTGAGTGTAGAGAACCGGAGACCCTTTTTACTGGGAATGAGGTATTCCATCTTAGACCTTACGGGTGACAATGCATCTGCATCATTATTCTTAATCGAGAATAGATGTACATGTAAGTGATGAAGAACGCTATGACCCTTAGGTCATAGCATTAAATGCTCGATTGTCATACTTATTTCATATTAAGAAGATCATCCTTCGCATTTCATTTGTAAAAGTTAAGTGCTGGATGTGCATTGCTTCAGTTATAGAGCGAATTTGCCCAATCGTTATTACAGGATAGATTGACGACCGCGGTAGACGTTTCGCACCTTTAACGTAACTCCCCGACGTCAGTCTAGGACCTAGAGGCGTATCGGTAGTATATTACAAATAATTAAAATGAGCGTAGAAGCACCTCCAATTTAATAATGTATAACGGCGGACAATGGATTACTTCTGGATCTCGACAACAGTGGCACCTAAACTAAGAACCATACAAGTGACCCAATAAATGGCCCATATTTTTTTTATAGAATAGGAGTGTTTATAGAGCACATAGTCCACCCGATTGTAAGTGGGTGCCGTGGCTCGTAGACATCTACACTTATCCTCGATTAAGAACCAAGACGCAGATGCGTTGTCGCCCGTGACGACTAATATGGAATGCTACGTTTGCAGTAAAAAAGGGTCTCTGAATCTCTACACTCACCATACGAAACACAGCAGTATTAAGCTGCTATTTTACGCTAGTGTTCTGTGAGAGCGTGGTCCTTCCCTGGTCGAGCCGACCCATTCGTGCTACAACCATAATATAGCTGCAGCGTGGCTCTAACACGTACCAAAATCATCATCCACCATTCATCGAAATCAGTCAAGCCATTTAGAAGGAGAAAAATTACGGACCCACGCACACCGGAATTTTATTTAAATAGTTATTGTTATTGTGATAATTATGATATGATGCTCTCCTGATTACGGCGGCCAACAGAGAACAATCATCAGCGTAGCACAGGATTATAGTGCTCGAGTGAATCATAGTCCGATGGAACGCTTGTCCGACACAATCGGAGAAAGATCAGGCACAGGACCAACGGCTTAACAGGCTTTCTGAAACATCGAGAACTTTCAGACTGCTAATGAGAATAGCTTGACAGAAAGATTCAATAATTGATTTTGCCCCGACGCAGGATTCGTTTCCAGGGTCTTACGAGCAGAAACCGCGTTTACGATCACTAAGCCATCCAGGTAGCCAATTGTCTACATAGCGGGAGCTAACTTTACATATCCTACTAATTGAATACTTGACATTTTAATGTTTTCAAATTTATTGGTAATTCATCATGCTACATGATGGCGAAGTATTCATGAGTTTCTTCAAATTGCCTCATTACTTGTGGTTATGTTAGTTTCAGTGTATTATAATACAGGACCCTCATATAATTGGCCCTTAGAATAAAACTTATTTACGGATTTATTCCGTTTAATAATAATATAAAAACTTTACGAGGCGGCTCTACCTCGTAAACATTTTAACAACTATATTATAGTTGTAATTTTTTCTGCGATCAATGGCGTGACCGGAGTAAGACCACGTTCTCTCAGTATGTCAGCATGAAATAGCAGCTTAATGCTTATGTATTTCCTTCAATAAGTGTAAAGAACCGGAGAAACTTTTTGCTGAAAACGAAGCGTTTCATCTTAGTCCGCAGGGATGATAACGCATCTTGATTCTTAATCAAGGATAGATGTACCTTAGCAGATGTAAGCCACAGCATCTAATTAACTTCAGGTGGACTATACGCTCATTAGTCAACCTTATTCTATAAAAAAAACGACGGGTTGCACTCCGGAAGTAAGTGCCGGCAGAAGTGGAAACTTGAATATTAACATTGTGCATTTTTGATATTTTAGAACGGTTAGGGAATAATTTTGCACGTATTGCTTTAATTATCAATATAAAAGTACTATCATTTATGTGGTAGAATATAATATTTATTTATTGTGCAATCGTACACAAACATGACAATTTATATTACATTAAAAAGTTTATCCCTCAGAAATCAAGCGCAGGCATACATGTTCGCCACGCCGCAGAAAGAGAGGGGATACTTCCTCCCTTACGCCGCGCCGGCTGTCTACTCTCCATCCGTCTTATGAATTTTCGATCAGGTCACGTGTCCTGACACGAGTTTAACATTTTTTACCCATTACAAAAAAGTGAACAACGCCGCTAAAGAAGTTTTCACTTCAAAAAAACTTATTTTTATCACTTACGGTCACGGGGTTCACTCATTGTCACTAGTTACAGTAAGCAAAACAATGTTGTCTTTCGCTGCTATATATAGTAGCAGTACAAATAATTCACCCCAGCATTTCTTGAGCGTTGTAATATAAGAAAGTCAGAAATGAAGCCGGAGATGAGCAGCGGTGCCTTTTAGGTAACAATTCAAAATAATAAAAAAATGCGGTTGCAAGCCCACCTGTCAAGTGTGGCAACAATTTTCAGCATTGGTAGTATATTGGAAATTAGGAAATAAATCAAATTTGTACGCAATTGCTCAAATCAATGTTAAGACATAATGTTATAAGATAAAACGTACACATTCGGAAAATCTTGTATTTTCCAAAAATAAATACTGGCAATCATTTGCTCCCAATCAATGTCTTTCTTGCGAAAGCTGGCAAAAAGGTAATAATTGTAAGCACATTAAGCGTTTAAAAGTTACAAACATAATATATCATGAACGTATTTCGAACAACCTTGAACTTTTGATTGAACATTACATTTTTAATCATTAAACACGTAAAAATATTTAAGTATTTTAATTGAACTAATTTATATCGACCTTTATACTGAAATTACGTTTTAAAAATAGATTAAATTGTAATATTTTGAGACGTGATATTAACTTGTAATATACACATACAATATATAGATAATAACAAAAATCATAATTTTCCTTATCTCAGTGAAATTATATAAGTTGTGTATTAAATTACTGTAAAAAAATAGTAGAACTGCAAATCAGACGTGAAAACAAGAAGTTTAAGCTTCACAAACTTGTAAACGTTATTTTTGGGTTGTTAAGAAATAGTTTTTAGGAAGTATTTTTATTAGAAATAATTTTTATCAAACTATTTATATACTAATCAAATTTTCATTTATTGCGCTGTTTTAAATGAAAAAAGAATGTTTATTATCTATATAATACGAACAAATATATCAATATGTATCAGTTTTATAAAATTTTATCAATTGGATTTTCAACATTACTTTCATCAATTTTATGCTCTGAGCGTGACAGCCCACGCGAGTTCATCAGTGCTTTTTATTTATCACAAAAGTGCCCAATGTAACATTTACACTTCAAAAACTAGTAAACATATTCAATTACTACTGCAATACTGTCTAATTTATACTTTTTTCATTTGAAAAAGTTAACCCACTGTGTATTATCGTCGAGCACGAATGGGTCGTTGCGATCGAAGAAGAACCGTGTTCGCACAGAACATTATACTAAAATTGCAGTTTAGTGCTACTGTGTTTCAGCCATCATGTTAGTTCTCAGAAGTGACGATGCATTTGTTTTTAGGTTTCTAACGAGAATGGTGTCTGCGGGCTACAGCATAAACTTAACATCAGGTGGACCATGTGCTCGTTTGTTATTCTCATCATCGCCATCACTACAGCTTTTCACAAGTCCACTAAAAAATTAAGGCCTCCACTAAGGAGTGCTACAAAGCACAGTTCCGTAGCACCGCCTCCATTGATTTTCTGCACATCTTACCAGGTCATCACTCCCTCTAGTGGAGAGCCGTCCTACACTTTGTTTACCGGCACGAGGCAGCCACTCGAAAACCTTTCTTTCGCTATTGTTGCCAGTTTTTCGAATTATGTGGCTGGTCTATTGACACTTCAGCCACTGATCTGTTTGGTTATGTCGTTTACTCTGGTTCTACTGCGGATATCATTCTCACTTCTTCAACAATTCATTCTTCTTCTGAATATATCGTTCAGTTTCTTTCTCTTGTTTCTTAAATTGACATTTCGAATCTGTGTCACTAAACATGATATTTTATTGTAGACGATCATTATGTTTCACATAACGTAATGTAGACACTAACAACAAAATCTATATAATAAATAAGCGCACGAAGGAGAGTAAAATTTGGTTTAGTTAATTAGTTAACGTTTATATGGACAAAGTGTGTAGTAAGCCACAATTTATATAACTAGCTTGCACCTGGCGCGTTGCAGGTTCAGAAGAAATAAATCGTTTTGAATTAAGTTATATTGTTTAATTAGGAATTTTTAATTTTTATTTATTTGGTTCACCAACAAATATTACACTATTACATATGCTTAATTCTAAGACAGTGATATGAACTAAGTGCACATTCAATAATAGGTAAACACCGCAT
>DWHP01006301.1:0-11481 GCA_018247895.1 Parnassius honrathi | reverse complement strand
TAGCTTAATGCTGCTGTATTTCGTATGGTGAGTGTAGAGAACCGGAGACCCTTTTTACTGGAAACGAGGCATTCCATGTTAGTCCTCAAGGGTGACAACGCATCTGCATTTTAATTCGTAATTGAGGATAGATGTAGATGACTATGGGCCACAGAAACCACTTACAATCAGGTGGACTGTGTGCTCGTTTGTCACCCAATCCTATAAAAAAAAGAAAAAGCTTCACATAGTTGCCACGTTTGAGTGGCGTGTTGGAAAACGAAGTCTTTATTATTTTGAGTCGTTATATATACTGCTGCCCATCTTGAGTTTAATTTCTCCCTCTGTCGCCTCTTACGACTTTTACGAGATGATATGGGGCATTAGATGTCAATACACGGTATTAAAATTAATACGGGACAAATGAGTCGATTACTTTCAGGTATATCTTGTATTTTATATTTAAAATATGTAATTGACACGTAAAATAGCGGTTCAATTTTTAAGTAGTGCTGCACATTGTGGATCGAATTAAGGTAAAACGTATGCTAAAAACAAGGCAGCGCCTAAACACAGGCATTTGATTTTATTATTTTAAAACCTACGATATACGGATACCTACGGTCTAGAATAGGTACTTGACAAATCATTGGCGGATTTTCTGGCGTATCTTTTTTTTAAATAGTCATCATCATAATTACGCCACTGCTAATCATAACCTCCCCCACAGATTGGCTAATAGGGAAATATTTGGCATAGGTGGCACGCTAGTCAAGCGGATTGGCATCAGCTATTTTAATTTTCTAGATGTAATTAAGAAGACGTTACCGCCCATCTTCTGATTTGTTTCAAAATTACTGACTGTTGTTTTGTTAAAAATTACTGACTCAGGTTGTACTGACACAGCTTGTACTGACACAGGTTTTACTGATGCAGGACATCCTGCATCTAACATTGTCGTTTTTTTACAAGGAGTCAGTATCAGACCATCGAGGCATTTTTCACACTTTTATTTAATGTATTACACATCACTGGCAACACACATTAACTTCACACTTTTGTTTTCAAGTTTTGAGGTAACGTAACGCTATCCATATTGCGTGCGGTTGCGATGTAAAATAGACTTTACATATGACCTTTTGTTTTGTCTTAAGACCTATCCTTTGGAATTCACGCAGTAAAGAATTTGGGTGAAGTTTCGAGGATATAATGTCGCCCTGTCTTATACCTCTGCTGTTTAAGAGGTTTCGTACTCTGGTTTTATACTCAGATACCATTATAAACGTATCAACATAATCTAGAGATATTTGATATTTCATCAAATATCTGAAAGTCTATTAAGAATTTTTTTGACGTAGTAAATGGAAGAACGATAGGTTATTTTAAGGTCTTTGATTAAAACTAAAAAAACATTTCGTAATTTTTTGTTGTAAATGAAAATTTAAAATTTTTTAATCGCCGTAGAAAATAAGTATGACAAAAAAACTCAATTTTTTTATTAGTGTTGCCACCTCTTATAATAAAAATCAAACATCGACATTAATTGTTTATACTGAAAGTTAAATTGTTAATGTCTTGCTGCGATATGAGGTCCCATGTTCTTTGGAAGTGTTCGTAAATTTGTTGTTCTGTGGTTAAATTTGGCGGGAAACGTCTCAAAGCTTTTCATTGTAACATGTCCCAGACATGCTTGATAGCATTTAAGTCGGGCTACTGTGCAAGCCCATCCAAAACTTGAATATCGTGGTCTCGGAGTGTGGCTGACACAAGCCGCGCCGTATGGGAAGGAGCATTAACGTGCATGAGAAGAAATTCCTGGCCCATTTGGATTCTGTGTGGGACAATAATACGCTCTACTCCCTCCTCGTAGTATTTTTGGGCAGTCCTGCTGCCTTGGATCCAAATGACCAGCTCGTATGGATCCAAGGCAAGTTCGTCCGTCAAAACGAATTCTTGTCCACACCATGATTGCCCCGCCTTGGTATGAGTGAACCTTCTGAGAGTACCGTAGACGGCTAACTCTTCTTGGAGTGCTCCAAATGCGTGTTCTTCGTGAATCTGAATGAAAACCAAACCGGGACTCATCGGTGAACAACACCAAAGATGTTCGTTCGCTGACCGCGATTGCCACGTCGCAACTTCATGCAACCTCCTTCGCACAGTTTGGTCGCTTACCAGCCGCTGGTGGTCCCCCTGAAGCATTTGTAGTAGTTGCATCGCTGTAATATTGGGTTGTCGTCTGGCGATTATGTGGAGAAATCTATCATATCTGTGCGTAGTAACACGTTACGTACCCGTGTGCCATCAGCCATTTCTCCAGTACTGCGATAATGTGACCACAACCTTGATATCTCATTTTATCTGGTATGTAGGGTCTCAGCAATGACACGTTGAATAGGTAGCACCATTTTCTAACATGCCCACGGTTCGTAACATTTCATCTCGACTCAAATGACGACGTGATATGACTGTTAAAGCTCACACGGAATGTTAAATTAAAAAAGAAAAACCATCTAATCCCTTTTCATTACATAATATCAGTAGTGCAATTTTAATTTTCCTTGGCGTAAAGAATTGCTAACAATTTTACCGCCGTATTTTGTTTTTTCTTTTATTCTCTTTTATTTACGTTTTTAAATTTTGAAAATAGTATAAAAGAGGTTTCAATCCGTATGTAAACTTTTTATGAAAACTAAAAAGATTTGAAACTATAAAGTCATAAATAATTTAGGATAAAGTTATCCCTAGATACTGTTGATGTGTTTATATCCTTGACCTTTTAGGGACTGTAAAATTGATATAAATAAAGTAATGTATAACCATAAATATTGTGCGTATGTGAAGGAAGCGAGAGAGGTGTGTCAGGATCGTGCCAAATGTAAGTCTGTAGTCTCTGCCTACCCCTCTGTGTGACAGGCGTGAGTGTTTATGTATGTATGTATTATGTTATGATTCTTTTTCATAGTTTGAATTCTGACATCCCCACTACACGGTTTATTTATTTTTTAATCAAAGACAATAAAATATTAAAATGTTTTTAAATTACTTTTAAAGTAATTTAGTAATATAAAATACTGGAATTCGTCGGCATCACACCGTCAGACAGGTTTTTAATTAACAAACCCCAAACACTTTCCGACCAAGAGAAAAAATGTAAAGCCTTAACGAGTTTACCGAAGGTGCTTGTACAGACGTAGATACTTTAATAAAATAGGTTGCTTGTAATTAAATGAATTGAATTGTAATGAAATTAGTGAAAAATATTATTAAGTTTTCGTTTTCCAGTCGTAATTTTTTTTCTTATCTGTTACCGTTTAATTTTTCAAAAAATTACTGCGTAGAACAATGTCTAAAAATGTTTTACAATACCTTATCTCTTTACCAATTAGTAAAAAAATAATATGTTCGAATAACGTTTTCTAGATTTTACAAAAAAATATGCTTGAACACTATAAATATTATTAGTAGTGCCGTTAGTTACTACTGCAAGTAAGCTAGAATGCTGGTGTTGGAACTGGTTCACGACGGTACTTTCCGAGTTAGCAGTCTCACCATTAACTATTCGGATACTGTTTCAGTCTATTTTGGTACTTACACTGTGATAGGCTGATGGAGAAGAATATTAAAGTGTTTGGCGAACTATCCAGACATTACCTATACTAGGCTTGTAAAGCCCCTTGTAGTGATGTCTGCCTGTCTTACACCATCACGGGAAACAGAGGCATTAAACATTACTGTTAAATATACCCGTGCAGTGGAGGTGTAATAATACCCACTACAAAATAATTAGCTAAGATCCATCCGAAAAATAATAGCTAAGGGCTAGGGGGTCAGTTTATAATTTTGAGATTGGGCATCGCAGGGTCTGATTCTCCTCATAACGCCTTGCTTAAAGGCAAAACACGTGTATAATAATCAAAGGTGATGTGTTTTTCAGTGTTATTGGTGTGGTGTATAGTGTTTTTGGGTTTGGTGAAGGCAGTGATAGTGCTCGCAACAGTAGGAGATAGGGAGTTGATCCTCACGCTAAAATAACAACCTCGGCAACTTTTTACGCGAATGTTAAGATTGTTCAGAACCTTGAATTTTTAAATTCAAGGTTCTGAACAATCTTAACATTAAAATCTTACAATTCAACACAAAAATTAATTAATTTTAAAAAAAAACTTAATTTTCAAACAAATCTTAACATTCAAAAATTGCACTTAAAAGTTTTGCTGAAGTCACGAAAATAAACTTAACAACACGGCTAAACACATCTACATTATATATAAAAGCGAAATATCACTGACTGACTGATTCGTCACGAGATCTTTAAAACTATACACCCGACTTGAAATTTAGTATAGTTCCTCATTTTGGAATGTCACGCTAACTAACAACGGATATTACGATAGTCCTATAATTAAAAAATTCCTGACTATTTATATCTAGGTTCCGCAATAAAATATTGTCGTGCGCCCAGCCAAGCGAGCAGGTAACAGCTAGTTATATTGCGCGAAAGTTTTTCACAATAGCTGTACTAACACCAATTAGCATTCGAGTGTACCGAATACAAAACGTGCGACGTTTAAGAAATCTGCACTTGCTACAGTCCGACGGTACGCTCGTTCTGTAGTTACACTTGTTTTGGGAGTGTTTAGTAACAATTCCAAATAATTACGTATAAGATTAATTACGTATCTGATGACATGTCTTAAATCAAGTCTCAAATACGTATGTCATCGGTGGCATCATGTACTGGTTGTATTATTTATTATTATTTTATTTTAACTGTGTAGTGGTGTTGTGAGAATACCTACTATCCAATGACGTCTCGTGGGTGTCATAAGAGACGACAGAGAGAAACTGAAACGGGGGTTGGGCAGCAATATCTTCGTGATAACAACTCAAATAAAACTACGGTTGGCAACGCACTTGCCAAGCGTGGCATCTATGGCAGAACCCCCTCAAACAGGCAATCTATGGGGGATGTATTATATGTTCTGCATGAAAATGGATGATTTTATTCTAAACCTTATTGCGTAACACAAGCGGAATTAACGCCTTAAGGCGTTTTAAGACAACAGTACTTTCAACGTACAATAAGATTTATGGAGGAATTAATTAAAGATGAGCAGTATGACTAGATGAAAATTATACACTCAGCACACTTTTACTTTCAGGTTTTGAGGAAAGTAACAAGAATGTAATGTGTCGTAATAACTCGAACGCTGCCCTGATAAGTTAGATCCGTCGATTGACACCTAAGTTTAAGTTGGACTTAACAAGTCAGACAATTGTTCCCGGGTAAGCATCATCAAACGTAACATCAAACGTAAAGTTCCTTACAGTTGCCGGCGTAGGCATGACATGGATATTACACATGATCTTTCTCTTATTCATGTTCATCTACGCAAAGTGCTAAGACCCTCCAGCGATCAATTAGGACTATATCGTTGACAAATCCAACGTGCATTTTATACTTTCCGTTAATCTTGATATCATATGATTTTACACTCCAGTAGATTGAAAAAGTCTTTCAACGCAACGATGTAAAGTCTGCAATTAGATTCGTTCTTTGGTTTTGTACTTGTGTAATCTTTATGGCTAATTTATCTCATATTTGTTATCGTTTGGCGGGTTCGATGTCAACCATAGTTTTTTAAATTATTTGTTATTTAGTAACACTTTTATACGTGGTAGAGCCACGCTGCAGCTACAATATAGTTGTAGCACGAATGGGTCGGCTCGACTGGGAAAACGACCACACTCTCACAGAATATCAGCGTAAAATAGCAGCTTAATACTGCTGTATTTTGTACGATGAGTGTAGAGATCCGGAAGCCCTTTTTACTGGAAACGAGGTATTCCATCTTAGTTTTCAGGGGTGACCACGCATCTGCGTTTTGATTCTTAATCGAGGATAAATGTCTATGGGCCACAGCATCCACTCACCATCAGGTGGAATGTGTGCTCGTTTGTCACCCTTATTCTATAAAATAATACTCATGGCCATATCCTGGCTTGCTCTTCTCTATTGCCTCACACGACACCTTTAGATTGACATGGAGTAGTGAGAATATTCTTACGTTATAATGGTAACCTAACAGCGTATGAAGTAGATTAAAGTCTGCCAGCGAGCGAGCCCATTTTTCTGCGTGCTAGAATTCGTGATAAAGTAATCTGCAGTATAATTAAAGTAACAGATATTACCCAACGGATCAGTATGCTGAATTGGCAATGGACCGGGTATATCACTCGAAGAATCGACAGCTGATAAGGAAACAAGGTTTTTCGATAGCAACCTCGTACCGGTAACAAAAGTGTAGGGTGGTCCACCTATTAGACGGACCCCCTCTAGTAGACATGACCACGAGGTCGTAGTTCCAGAACATAGGAAGTCGATGGATGCAGGTGACTCCGGACCATGTATTGTGGCATTCCTTGGAGGTTATATATATTCAGCAGTAGACTTCTAATCATATATACTGTTAACAGTTAGTTAAAACAAAGTTAGCTATTAATTTTTTTATGAGTTATCTATCTAAAAAAAGTACCATAAAACGTTTAATTTAGTTATGCAATATTAGTTTCCTATATTGTTCGTTGATTGCCCGTAAAATAAACGTTCAGTTGGCTCGACAGTTTGAATAATCCATTTGAAAACGGAACAGCGGGGATCGCTCAGGCGCGGGATCGTGCAACGTCGACACCATCATTTGTCTCCGGCCACTTTTAAAAGCTATTCACAACCATTTCTCTTTTTTAAAACCTTTAGACACTTCCTTTTCGTTTTTCAATCGCTCTCGCCGGGCGGAGTTATAGCGATAAATGCTTTGTTTGGGCGTCCGTTTGTCGGATATGTAAGGAGTAGTTACAACACTCTAAAATTATTAAAAATCTTACATATTTTCTACACTGGATCCATTTGTCTAGTTTATGATTGGATAGGCCTTTCTATCAATGTGTATATTTCTTAAAAGAGATTCTTATCCAAAGTCATCACAATGACGCAGATATTTTAAAACCTAAAAATATACACAGTTCGCTTAACAGTGGTAACTCCAAAATTATCGAATATAAAAAGGTGGGTCCAAAATAAATAAAAACTAGGATAACTCATCAGGCGTCTTTTGAATGATGCAATAGTGTTATATATTCTTTCACGTCATTATGGAGCTTGTTGTACTTAATTTTTGTACTACAAATTTGAGAAGGTCTTGAGGAAGGTTTGAGATGTTTAATAACCGTCCGAAAATTCTTGTAGGGTATATACGCGGGATGAGACAAATTGTCACCGGCATGTTACCTAATGATGAATTTCAAATTACTATTTTTTAATTTCTTAGGCATTCAGGTTTTATCACGATGTTTTACTTCATCGCCGTGCACGAGAACTATATGAGATTTTAGTTGCAATTTAAGTGTGATTTCCATGTGTTCAAATCACGCATGAGCACGTGGTAATCACACTTAAATTTCAATTAAAATGTCATAGGTGCAAGCAGGGATCGAACACGAGTTGCTCGCGTACTTTGAAATTTACATCGAGAGCTTAGTCCGGCTCCTATTTGGCGTGTACGTATTGTTTCGGTTATCGAAATATTAGTGGTAACGCACGACGCGAATAAGATGTTTTTGGTCGTGATGTGAAATAAGATTTTATTAACCTATAAAGAGGGTGTCACAAGAGTAAAGGGAGAAGCCCATATTCATTATTGAGCTTTTACGGTTTTAATGAAGAATAATAATCAAGGGTATCACCAATACACCTAACTAGTATGATATGTAAGCATAATGCTCCTGAGTTTCATATGGTGAGTGACGAAAACGAAAGATCTCTTTTAACTGGTAACGATGCATTTCATTTCAGCCATCAGGAGCGACAACGCGTTTTATATGGTTGTGTATGATTTTTAATCTAGTATTTAGATGTAGGTGTCTATGGGTCCCAACATTCACTATTCGCTAGTATAGAAATAATCGCCAATTAATGATTGACGGCTGATACAATCTTGGATAGGCATATTTTTTAAATAGGTTGTTGTGTGTTGTTGTGTACAGCTATTCAGGCCTAATAAAGCGTATATCTATAACTTAGTTTATTGTCCAAAATATTACGAAAATCAGTATATGTCTTACTGTGGTCTTTGGGTGTCATAAAAAGCAACGGAGACAAACTGAAATAGAAGGTTGGCGGTTGTATCTTCCTGAAAAAAACTCAAAATAGCAAAAACTGTTGTTAACTATGTCAACTATATCCAATGTCCCCCTATGAAGCTATGTATAGGGAACGTCTATGCGCAGCCGTAAGCTTTTGGGCCGTAATGAAAAATTAATGCATGAAATGTCGAGTGAAAAAATCATATAATGTATTTTTTAAATATTTCGCAATTTCACGGCAACTCTATTAATATATTCAAGAGAAGCTTGAAGCTTTGAGCCTTCCGGACAGGTGAATGGATGTCTCGACCCGTTGCCTGGTAATCATTCAGAAATTACTTCGCGTAGTTCATTGTCATTACAACTCTTCAAACCGTAGCAACGGACAATTCGTTTATCCTGTAAGCGAGGCCAAGTGCGAAAAATAATATAAAATATAAGTTATTCATAAAATTATGTTGATGGTAGTAGTAGAGGTATATTAGGTTATGAAATTTTGCCGGAACGGTACAGATAATAGTAAAAATCGTAGCACAACTTTCACAAAAAATATATCGACGTTACTACTATTCCTAGATAAGGCTCCAATTTTGTCTCTAAGTCCGTATGGGTTCGTATCACCCATAAAATTATTTCTGCCATTAGCCACAGAGTGCTGTACTGCCGTATTCCGGCTTGAAGTGTAAGAGAAACAATGTTATTTACTATGGTTTGGTCATTTGGAAAGAATTACTGTAGGGATGGCACGAAGATAAACGGGGAGGAGTGACAACAAAATGTTGCAGAAGTGAACGGTAGTGCCAACAATGGACGCCCTCGATGCAAGTTTATGAAACAAATTATATATCAAAAATGGGCCAAATTAAAAGTGCTTTTAACCACCGAGCCAAATTGAGTTCCATAGTCTCTGCCTACCCCCCTGAATAACGGGCGTGAGTAGGGTAGTAAGGTATTTGATCTGAGTACTTAGAACAACAACGTATATTATGTAGCGTTGTTTGATTGTAGTTTTTTTTTAAACTGAAATAACTAGCAAGCTTATAGTTCACATAATGTTAAGCGGTCACAGCAGCCTATAGACGCCTGAAACCCACTTCAAACAAAGAAGCCTACGGCTCCTCTACGAACAAAGGTGGAATGTTTCACAGCCTGTATACCCTAAGTGTAGCAATGTCAGCTCAGGTCCAGGGCAGATAAAGTCCTACGACCTACCTACCACCTTGTTAGTTGATAGTATCTATGAGATGAGGTAGCTGTTAATTATCAGGTGGAATATTAACTCGTTAACCAATATCATAGAAGTTAAATATAATTACTTTCTTGAGCGAGAATTAGTATCCAATTTTTTTTGCTTCGTTTTAAATTAGCATCGAAGCTTTAAGTTCAGTAATTGACCTGTTCTTCTTATCATTCTCAAATAGGAAAACGCTTCCGCTCCCTTCTATCCCATATCTCCGGTAATCCGTGACGTGGCAGACAGTAGCCCGGCAATCCATCAGCCTCTTTAATTGAAACCTCTTCAGGCAGCATTTATCGAGATCATGGACGTGCTCAGGGCCAATTACTCTCGCTTTTATTATTCTATTATAGTATTCTAGATCAGTTTGTTATTTGAGACATGATATTTTATCACTTTTTGAATGAAGTGTTGATTTCTTTTGGAAAAATACTATAAATTATCTGCGACTATGGAAAGATTTCAAAAAGTTTTTGAATTTTTTTTTAAAAATGCGGTCATCATCATTATCATTATCATTGCTGCCATCCACGAGTCCACTGTTGAAGATGATTTCACATAATTGTATAATGAAAAAAAACTTTCCTGTAATTTATGGTAGTATTATTTTAAGAAGCACTGATATGTATATTATGATACTTGATATGAAATTCAACCTCAATATGTTATAACTTCATCAACGGCTTCACTAAATTCGATCAATATTAAATGCTAAATACATATGGTCCTTGATATCAGGGTAATATGACCATCATACCGCTGTGGGCATGGTGCTTACAGTCAATTCCTACAGCTTAGGAAAATCTTTAATACTCGTATTATACATATAATGTTTCTGATGTGGTTATTACTACTACAAAATTCATTATGCTAAAGTGTAAGCAAGTAATTCTTATAATTATGTATCCATATCTATATGTTACTAGACGCGAAAAAAGGTTCTCGAGTGGCATCCTCGTAACGGTAGGCGAAATAAAGGGCTACCCTCCACTACCATTACCACGATCATACCAGGACAACAAGATGGAGTGACGACCTGGTAAGCCATGCAGGAAGTTAGTGGATGCATGTGGCTCAAGACCATGCTTTGTATCATTCCTTGGAGGAGACCTATGTTCAGCAATGGACTTGTTGGCTGTAATAAGAAGGATGATGACGATGATAGGGTACGATTTGCATGTTTTTTATACTTTTTTACTTTCCAAGTTTATGTAGATCTTTGAATAAATTAAGAGTACAATTTTTTTCCTCATAACGGGAGAAGCTCGGTCGCAGGTACTTTAAATACAAAATAAATGTTAATTTTAATAAGATTAATTTCACCTTTCTTTTCTTTTCTATATTCTGTAGTCCAGGTACAAAGCCTTAATAACCTTACCGTTAATGATATATTCATGGATAAAAATAGGAAAGTGAACTACATATTGATATAAATTATGACTAAATAGGTAGGTAGGTAGTGCTTAGTAAGGTCCTTTTCTGACACTAGAGGTCATTTGCAAATGTTCTTACAGCAATGCATCCACTTTGTGTTCCGGATTGAAGGACAATGGAGCCATTACAACAATAGGCCATGAGACATTTCAACTTAATCCCAAATGATTACTAGGAATTAAATAGAATAGAATCATTTTTATTCCATATATATGACAAGAAAACTTATTGAAAGTCATTTAAGCTTTGGAAGCTTTTAGCTTTCCAGTTGAGCTTCTTGATGGTTCTTCAAAATCTGGGCTTTTTGAAAATAAAGTAGGCTTCGGCATACAGTTCGATGATTTCCAAAATCTGTCTGCTACACTATATATAACTCCTTGATCAAATCTCATCTTTGCTACCTAATAGAACTCTGGGGCTCTGCTGCTAAAACAAATTTAAAACAATTGTAAGTATCCCAAAATAAAATAATTAAACTATTATTCCACTTTAACTATCTAACACCGACAAATATAATATATAATAAAACTGGCCTAATGACATTAGCACAAACGGACAAATACAATACATGTATTCTTATACGAAAAATCCTTAAAAAATATACATACGCAAATAACATTTACAAAAAAGGCGCAAATTCAACGACGTTTAATGAGAAGTGCTAACAATATATACTTATTGGCACC
>DWHP01006300.1:0-11481 GCA_018247895.1 Parnassius honrathi | reverse complement strand
AGCAATAAATACATTTTTAAATAGTAATGTTGTGTCACTTCCTTGATTCCCGAAATTTTCAGTGCCGCCCTCGTATCGGTATATCGTTATTTTTTTTACTTGCCCCTCCTTTCTACGGAGTCGGATTCAGACAATCGCTGAAATCACGGGGGACTGAGGTGTTTGACGTCTATATATATGTATAAATTTTGGGAGGTTAACGGCAGCTAGAGCTAGAAGACAGTCGATGACGAAGGTATCTCAAGGCGTCTAAGTAGACTCCTTACCTTGAGATTCACTTCACCATCACACTTCAGCATTTGTTTCATCGTTTTCACTAATAGTTCACTTTTACGTATCAAAATCTACTTCAAGCTATTATTGTAGCAATCTGCCGCCATTCAAGTTCCCGACAAAACTCCTATTTATGAGTTACTAGCGAACCGCCGTTCCGTTTTCGCACGAGTGATTTCTGGATCTAGACAACAGCGCTACCTAGTGGGTCCAATTGGGAAGCTTTTAATTTAATCACACACACACACAAAAATTCGTCAATATCGGTCGCTTAGGAGGATTTCAGACACAAACACATGGACAAAAGGATTGTATGTATAAAATTAACCACGTAAAATTAGTAATTGACGAGTAAAAATGATTTTCTGTTCACAGCCGTCATTGAAATGATCATCGATGATGAAACAAACGCGGTGGGGCCGAACATCATCAGTAAGGAGGCGATTACAAACGGGGAGTGGGAGGTCATGGATCGGAAGATATGGGTGAGTCATGTTTCGCTGTGGATGTTAAGAGAGCACGGCCGGATTTAGGGTGATCTTTATTATAAAGATATTAAAATTTAATTCGCAACCCTCCGCTAAATTATATAAAATGATGTGCCTTACCTGGATTGAAGAGCACTTCCCGCCCTCCCTCAATTGCGTGCACTAATTCTGTCACCACTAGTCCCAGCATCACTACTCCCAACACCACTACTCCCGGCACCACTACTTCCAACACCACTATTCCAGGAAAGACGCACCATCGACGATAATGTCGTATTCCTAGATGTCTATGGGCCACAACATCCATAATGTCGTATTATACGCGTGCGTACGGTCGGTGACAGAGCTCGACCGGCCGTACGCACGCGTATATAGCTACGCACTGCGTACGAGGACTGCCGGTCAAGCGCGTTCACATGCGTACCGTCGGTCGACCGAAGCACTATGGAAACATATTAATGCGTTCAGTGCTACACCAATCGGTGGGCCGACTATACGGATGCTTGTATCATCGTCAACAAAATCGAACCTAAACTTCAATAATATTTTATGATTTAATAGGTGTTAAGTAGTGTTAGTGATTTCACTGATAATTCATCAAAGCTATTGATCGACATTCGTAAAGTAATTTAAAAAAATTGCTTCATCTTCGAATAATGAATAATCAGTAATGAATATAAAGTAGTAAATTCCCCTTGAAGTGCTCTTTGGGCGATCATTGAGTGTACTTGATATCTACGTCTTTTGTTCCTTATACGTTTGCGAACATATTAAGCAGCAATTAAACAGTTTGTAAACGCGTCCATTTCGTGTACGTGTTTGTGACTGTACCAGTCCGGCCAATTTCGTTGCTAAGGAGAGCACTGAACGCTACGAACTGATGTTCTGTTATGCGTATCGTCAGGACCGATGGTACGCACCGACGGTCGGTCGAGCTCTAAAACCGGCCTTATAAGTTTGATAGTAATTTATGCACATGAAAATTATTTGCAAACAATATACCGATTTAACAACTACAAAAGTAAGTTGTTTTTATAGTATAAGGGTAACAAACAGCACACAGTCCACCTGATGGTAAATGGATACTGTGGCCCTTATACATCTACATGTACCCTTAATTAAGAACTGAGGTAGAAAGTTTCGTTTCCAGTAAAAAGGGTCTCCAGTTCTCTCCACTCACCATAGGAAACAGATAAGCATTAAGCTGCTATTTTACGGTGATATTCTGTGAGAGCGTGGTCATATTTCATCAAAAATTAAATTAAGTAATGTGTAACTGCTATGATACTGTATTTACTTTTTATTATTTGCAAAAAATGTTTTAATGGCAACATATTTTTCTTCATGCATTAATTCAATGTTCAATAACCTTTATGTCGTATAGTATTGTTTCACTAAATTAAAAAAGAATATTTATATCTATTGTTTGTTTATGGAACGAACGGAGGATTTGCTTTAATCGCAACGTTTGGCCTCCAAACGCCTTGAAGCCGTAAACAAAATAGTCATACCGCCATCTATCGGAAACCAAATGTTTTCGGACAGTCTCTTAAGAGAACAAGTGAAATTTTTAATAATTATGTGTTCAAATTTTTTATACCTTGTATTTTTTTAATATTCTTAAATTGTCAGCCAATTCTGAGCTATGTTTAAAAGCAGATGTTACAAAATGGACCAGGTCTATGTACAATACCTCAAAAGAGAAAAGAGGAATATCTGTAGTATGTATCCCGCCGTGGTAAAGAATTGATGATTTTTGATTTTTATCGACTTTCGACGTGGCGTCTTACCGATTTAGTTACGCATAGAGCTTATAGACAATGACATTAAACCATAAAGCAACCATTGATCATACAAAAAAACTGTCAGTTGTTACAACAGTTTCAAAAATACTTGAAATAAACATGTCAAACGTCACTATCAATAGAAATGACAGTTTACCGACATGACGGGTATTTGTTATGTGTTGCAATTTCAAGTGTAATTTCCTGTGCTTTACCGGCAAACAAAGCCATTATAAAATAATTGGACAGTTGAGAACCGTCTAAAATGTGTTTCCCTATTTTTGAGTATAGTGTACAAGGATCTGGCCCAGGTTCCATACATTTTGGAATATCTAATTTCAAGTGTTTAGCTCATCGGAAATTTAGTTTAAAATATCAATTACTAACTTCCACACGATCAGACATATACAAGAGCGATTTAATGAAAACGTGGCGGTGAAAATGCATTTTTATGCTGTTACAGCATATTAAAGTCCACCGTTGAACACAGGCCTCCCCCATAGATTGTCTCATAGGAGGGACACTTGCCACAGTTGCCACTCATGGCAAGCGGTTTTTTATTTTTAGTCGTTATCATGAAGACGCTGCTCCCCATCATCTGATTCGTTATCCTCTGTCACCTCTTACGACATGAGCTGCAATAAAATTGAGCGGCATTACAATGAAGGATGAAACGTTTATTGAATATAGGAACTGAGAATATTATATCGGATGTAATATACGTGGTAGAGCCACGCTGTAGCTGTACTATGGTTGTAGCACGAATAAGTCGGCTCGACCGGGGAAGGACCACGCTCTTACAGAATACCAGCGTAAAATGGCAGCTTAATACTGCTGTGTTTCGTACGGTGAGTGTAGAGAAACGGAGATACGTTTTACTGGAATCCAGGTATTCTATCTTTTCTAAGGAGTGACAATGCATCTGCATTTTGATTCTTAATAGAGGATATATGGGATATATGGGAGGCAGCATCCACTTACATTCAGGTGGACTGTGTGCTCGTTTGTCACTCTTATTCTATAAAAAAAATATCGGAAATGTTGTTTTGTTTTAGGTGGACGAAGCCCGACAGTTAGTTTATTTCGTGGGTCTCCGCGAGACGCCGTTGGAGCGCCATTTCTACGTCGCCCCATTACGAGGCTCAGCTCCAATTACGCTGCTCACTACACCAGGGCATTCGCACACCGTCGACATGGATGATGTAAGTACATATATTTTCTTTCAATCCTCTATTGATATAGTCTATATCTCATCTCAATTCGAGAGTCTCGAGTAAAAATAATATGTCAGCTAGTGATTTTTTTACGGTATAAGGGTGACAAACGAGCACACAGTCCATCTGATGGTAAGTGGACGCTGTGGCCCATTGACGTAAATGCAGATCCGTTGTCACCCCGGAGCACTAAGATGGAATGCCTCATTTCTACTTAAAAGGGTCTCCCGTTCTCTACATTCTCCATACGAAACACACCAGTATTAAGCTGCTATTTCACGCCGGTTCCCCGTCGAGCCGACCCATTCGTGCTACAACCATAATATAGCTGCAATGTGGCTCTACCACGTTTAACTATTGTCCCAACCTGAATTTGTGAGACCAGGACATGGATGAAGAGTAGTTCCTTCTTATTCAAAACTCATCCCATCCTTTCCTCTGTAGAGACTCGGGAAATCGTCAAATGGTAACTTACTTTTATCCCACACACCCGGAAGTAACGTACGAAGTAACTCACGTAAATTTGAAAGTAATGAATTCAAAATTGGATCTACTTCTCTTAACAATAAGGTTGCAATTGTTGTGTTTGTGAGTTTTAGTTATAATTCCCTAATAGTAATGCAGGCAGTATTAAATCTACCTGCGCTAACAATAAGTTCGATTTTTGTGGACATATGGCTGTTTTTTTACATTGTAGCTCAATAATATAATTTATTTGTGACTCTGTTTTTTCGTCCTAGGCTAAAGAAAGAAGCCGGCCCATTCGTGTTACAATCTAGCATTAGGACGTATGTAGATAAATCTAGCGCTCCTTCGAGATATCCGCGTCATCCGATAGCTCCACTGAAACTCGCAGAACCCTTTTTGGCTCCAATTCTCCATTACCCAACCTGTTTAAGCTGCTAAATAGCTACAAAAGACGTACCTAGTTGATGTAAACTTTGATTCCGCTTACAGTTTTCGTAAAAAGATTGTCGACGGTATGGTTAGTACTAGTACTTACGATCGAGCTTGTGTTTTCTATCACCATACGGATAAACTACGTTCTTTTATAAGTTATTAACCTTATTTAACTAAACTAAAACCTACTTAAGTTATAGTTATAGTGCATGATGTGTTTACTAGTAAGTAGCCACTACACTTAGCTTAAGAAACTTTTCTGTTATTTAAGATTGTTATTGTATAAGTTGACTGTTAGTAATAAAATAAAATAAACTTTACTTTTAATAAAAACCGTGGTTAATTAGAGGCTTAGCAATCACGGTTATTGACATAGTTATAGAGCAAATTTAGATTGATCTACGCCGGCAGCAATCCACGCACACGCACGCACGCACTCACGTACGCGCACACGCAACAAGTGCGTGTACGCGGAAAATGTTCGTCCCTTCGCGGAATTTCATTAATTTCTTCTCTGCTTACCGTTACATTCTATTAAAAGTCCACTGCGTAGTATATATAGGCCAGCCCCATAAATAGCTTCATTTAGGAGATATTTGTCGTAGTAGTATAAGGGAGATACTGCTGCCTATGTCCTGGTATGTTTCCCCCTTCAAAGTTTCTCAAGTTTCAAAACTTAAACTATTTATACTTGACAACTAATCATGTGCGTTGTGATATGAGTAAGATCTTGTCCCATAAAAAACGGTGAAATGGTGACCGTCCGCAGGAGTGCAGCACGGTGGTGATGACATCGTCCAACATCAGCAGTGTGCCGTGCACGCGAGTGTATCGCGTGTCGCACTCCACACCCACGCCCACACTAATAGTGCAAGGCACGCTCATGGAACGAACTACTTTCGGTAAGTGATGCCCATCGCTGGGGTGTTTTGTGAGGGAAGGTAATAGCCTATCTGTGGGTGTTAGAACTTCTTTTCTTGCTTAGGAGTTAGCAGTTAGCAGTATTTGCACTGCTGAGTTCCAGTCTGAAGGATATAGCACACACACGCACTAGTTAACTGCGTGACTAGCCGCTTATTCATTTTAATATGCAACTGCTTATGATTGTACGCACTAAAATGCGGCGTTTGAGTGAAAGGCCGCGGCTAGCCGCCGTCTTGTCTATACGCACTAGGCGGTTCTTAATTTGCGGCAAGCACCGTTGAGTTTGCGCCTGCGCTTGTGAATTGCGCAGTCATATTCGTTACGTGTTTCCATTAAAGAATGAATCCGGTGTATGTTGTTAATTTTTCTTTCGTCTGTTTTCGGGAGTAACAATAAATTACACAAGCTACCTCGACAGCGTCCACTAAGTTTATGCGACCAACCTCTTCAGTTGGATTTGTTTTTGACTTCATTTAATCTAGTTAGTCAAAAGTTGTTAATTGTGTCTTATCTTACAGAGTCATCAGAAACACGCAGTTTCAACGGTGTGTGGGACAGTCGGGGGGACGGGGATGAAGAGGGCGACACCACTTTACTAGTCAGAGGTATCTATTTGAAAGCAACCTTACACAATTCTTAGAATTAATGTTCTCTAGATCGAATTTCGGTCATGGCGGAGAGTCTCATCCATCACTCGCATCATAGTCTCAGCCATCTACGCTGGATAGGATTGTAGTACTCAAGTGTATGCGCAAGCACAGGTGTATTCTCTATTCTCTCACTATCTACATGCTTTACACGCTGATTTACATGCTTTACGTGCCTACGTGGGTGAAATACCGCCAACTTTCTGTCTCTGGGCTGCTACTGAAAATTTCTTGACAGAAAACTCCAATGACAAATTTTTGCCTGACTCAAGGTTCGAAGCCGAGATCTCATAACCAGCAATCGCGTTTACGATTACTAGAACAACGAGACAGTCGGCTTACATACTAAATGTCCGGCTTAAAGGACTAATTCATTAAGATAGACTTAATCTAAATGTGCCTTGTTGGTAACATTGCCTCCACATTCGCAGCATCACATGGATGCCGTTTAGAGAACTAAATATCCAGCTCAAAAGACCAACATATAGTCTCAGTTGATAACTTTCTCGTCTTTTCAGAGCGTTCATTAAGCGGTATCGAAGTACCTCCCCCTCAAATCCTGGAGACGCGGCTGTCGTGCGGCGCAGCCGCGTACTGCACGCTGTGGCGCTGCGGCCGCGCGGGGCGCAGTCCTACGGTGCTGCACGTGTACGGCGGGCCCGAGGTGCAGACCGTCACCAACAGCTACAAGGTACGGTACGGTCACTGCACCCTCTTCCCTCTCCCTCTTACAGTCTGCAACGTGTACGGCGGGCCAGAGGTGCAGACCGTCGCCAACAGCTACAAGGTACGCTACTGTCACTGCACCCCCTCCACCTCCCTCCTACAGTGGTGCACGTGTACGGCGGGCCCGAGGTGCAGACCGTCACCAACAGTTACAAGGTACGGTACGGAAACTGCACCCCCTCCCCCTCACTCCTACAGTCGTGCACTTGTACGGCGGGCCCGAGGTGCAGACCGTCACCAACAGTTACAAGGTACGGTACGGTCACTGCTCCCTCTCCCCCTCACTCCTACAGTGATGCACTTGTACCGCGGGTCCGAGGTGCAGACCATCACCAACAGCTACAAGGTACGCTACTGTCACTGCACCCCCTCCCCCTCACTCCTACAGTGGTGCACTTGTACGGCAGGCCCGAGGTGCAGACCGTCACCAACAGCTACAAGGTACGGTACGGTCACTGCACCCCCTCCCCCTCACTCCTACAGTGGTGCGCTTGTACGGCAGGCCCGAGGTGCAGACCGTCACCAACAGCTACAAGGTACGGTACGGTCACTGCACCCCCTCCCTTCCCTCATACAGTGCCGCACGTGTACGGCGTCACTGACTTTCATTTTTAATTCGTGGACAAAAGCTGAACTAGAAACGTGATAGCGCAAAAGTTGTGCAGTAGTAGTAAAAATATAGTATCGTATAAAGTAACAACTCGGGTACGAACCCAGTAAACACCAAAGATATTGCTATTTGTTAAATGCTGATTTTACTACGGCAGTAAAGGATTTGCCGTGAAGGAACATATATATTGAGAAATAAAATGTTTATAGCAAATGTGAATATTGTTAGTCGAGCAACTACAAGTTAAGTCCTTTCCGATCGGCTCAATTTACTGGCGCCGCAAAGAGATGTTGCATCTATTTGCGTATTTTATCGCATCTATCACGGGGAGTGCTCTGAGAAATTGTTCGGATTAATCCCAGGCGTCAAATTTCATGAACGAACATCGCGGCAAAACTCCCGATGCCATCCACACCATTTGCTTGGCGGTCCACCACTGTACGTTTCACAAGGAGTTTTCTTCCGCGTACGAATTCTCTGTGGAATCGTTTACCACCGGCGACTTTTCCGGACCGATACGACTGAGGGACATTCAAGAAAATGGCTTACTCCTTTCTAAAAGGCCGGCAACGGAACTGCAAGTCCCCTGGTGTTGCAGTTACTGGGCGACGGTAGTCACTTAATATCAGGTGAGCCGTATGATAATTTGCCCCCTTTCCTATAAAAAAAAATAGTAAAGTTACAGCCTATATACGTCCCACTGCTAGACACGGGCCTCCCCTCATATATGTGAGGGTATTATGGTAAGGAAATGTCCGCTGCGCTGCCCCAATGTGAGTTGACGAACTTCACATGTCTTCTAAAATATTTTTTTCTTCTTATTTCTCAGATATACAGGTTTCCTCACGGTCTTTTCCTTCATCGCCGAGCACGTGTGGTAAATCAGCACTTGAAATTGCAATTAAGAATTTCATTGGTGCCGGCGGGGATCGAACCCGGTTTGCTCGTGTACTGCGAAATTTACAGAAAGCGCTAACCATCGGAGCATGCAGAGCGAACATTAGGTTTAATATGGATCATTAAACAAGACACGTTGAGTTTCTCCGTGAGTTTACGGAACACATCACCTGAAGTAATCGATGGTTTATGACCTCCCACAAAAAGGGAAGTGACAAGTGCAATCATGTCACTCTTCGATCCGTTGGGACTTGCTTCGCCCGTAACGGTACAGGGGAAGTTACTTATTCAGCAGACGTGGCGATTGGACATTTCATGGGACGATCAGATCCCACCAGAATTAAACACGCTGTGGAGAAATTGGTTAGAGAAAATTCGGAAATTACTGCTTTCGAGGAACTACAATATCATATATTTATATGTTTCCTAAGCTCTATCCATTAACAGCCTATAAAAGTCCGCCGCTGTACATAGGCCTCCCCTATAGTTTGCTTCATAGGGGATTTTGCCATAATGAGGGCATCCATCACATTTTCTGCTACTAGCGCGGCGCCATTTAAAATGCGGTGTAATATTTGACAGATTTCATAGTAGGAAGTTAATTTGTTCGAAAATTGTAAAGGTTTATGTTTCTTTCTGTACCATTAGTTATATTTTATAATAATTAGATTGAAAATAATTAAAACACGGATATTTATAAAATTAGAAAGTCAAGAAAAAATATTGTAATATGCAAAAATTTAAGAATAAACCATTAAGGCATTGTTTTGTGTACTAATATAATACTCTAGAAACTGATAAACTTTTATTTAAAACTAACTGCTCAATTAAATGACATTGTGTAACAAAAACTTCACCTCAGTGTCAACTAGCGACATCTGGTGAGCGTGAGATAATTAGCCCTTATTGCCTCGCTTGATAGTAATTGTTATGAGGATGATGTTTCAGTTTCCCTCCGTCGCCTCTTACGACGCCTACAGTGTATTTGCGATATAAGAATATCCACTACCTCGTATCCTAAACTCTATATCAATTTGTTCTTATCACCCGAAAAAATCATTCTATAATGTTACCGGTATTTAATATCATAATAAAATTTTAAAACGAAAATCCCTCAACTACAATATTTCTTAGACATAAATGACTGCATTTCATTGGTCTATTCCTGATTCCTTTTTGTTTCAGGGTATTAGACAACTTCGTATGCATATGCTAGCGGCGCGAGGGTTCAACGTGGTGGCGGTAGACTCGAGGGGGTCCAAACATCGCGGCAGAGCGTGGGAGGCTGCGATCAGAGGGAAGATGGGACAGGTGGAATTGGATGATCAGGTAAGAAGATGTTGTTTTTGATGCTACAGACACAGAAACTTTTTTATTCAATATAGATCATAAACAATATTTATTGAAAGACACTTTCGTTTAATTTACCACTGGTTTGGAAAAATACCTATGTGCTAGAAAGAACCAGCAAGAAACTCAGCGGGTCTTTAAAAAAATACCTGCTGACAATCATGTGTGTTACGATTAATAATAATAATAGCTCAAGACCTCTTCCGAACCAGATGGACGAACTCAGATCTCATTATTGGGCCTTCGGACCTGTGAAATGTATTTATCATCATCGTCGTCATTACAACCTTCCTAAACATAGGCTTTCCCCATAGATGGATGATTCGAACCCGCAGACTTCAGCGCCGTAACTAATTTCTAAGCCACTGTTTTATAGATCAATGGTGACAAAGCACACAGCAGACGGGCACACAGACCACCTGACGGTAAGTGGATACGGTTGCCAATAGATAATAAACTAAGAATCTATATAACTAAGAATCAAAATGCAGATGCGTTGTCACTTGTCACCCCTGTTTCTAGTAAAACTGATCTCCGGTTCTCTACACGCACCATACATAACACAGCAGCATTGAGCTGCTATTTAACGCTGGTATTCTATGAGAGCGTGGTCCTACCCCGGTCGAACCGACCTATTCGTGCTAAAACCATAATATGGCTGCAGCATGGTTTTACCACGTATAAACTTACACGGTAATTCTTTTTTACATTGAAATATAAACTTACACCTTGTTTATAAAATGTGTTTTGGTTACCAGGTCGAGGTTCTTCAGTGGCTGGCGAAGGAGACCGGCTGCATAGATATGGAAAGGGTGGCGATACACGGTTGGAGTTATGGTGAGTTATTTACATTCATAATAACTAATGCCTGGTTTCTATAATTAAACAAAAATGTTCCTTTTTTCCATTAAGAGCCTTTGTGCTGTGCAGAATGTGCATAAAAATATTAATAAAATAAAATATTTGAACTTACGAACGACTTACAGTTGTTTCTGTAGTAGTCTGTGGTCAAATAGTCGTTACATAGTAGATATTGTCGTCAAAGAGTATAAAAATAATGCCAACAAAAGTAACTGTGAATTTTGTGTCAATTAAAATGTTCTTTTTCAATAGTGTGTGGATTATATGTCAAAAAGAGTGTTTATTTCATATTTTGTACAGATGATATATTAACCTTCAACCCTCAAGCGGTCTCATGAGACTGCGGCCGTATTCCGTCAAATCCCTAGCTGTCTCATGAGGTCGCACCCACCCACAGCACTTTAACCCATAAAAACTTACATTTAGAGACTACTTTTCTATGAAGAAGTTTGGCGTTATATAACCCATATGAAATACTTTATCTTTTAGTGTAATAAAAAAACTGTTATCCTATGAATATTTATCTATAATCTACGTTTATTCCGTACGCCATTTTCGCGTGAATGTTATTGTGTTGATTTTTATATTTTTCTAGCGTTTTATTAGTGTTGTAGTATAGTGTTTTATTATAAAATTGTAATGAATGTTTTTGTGTGAGTATAATTTATATTTTTACGTAAATGATTTCGAGTAATACATATTGAAATCATTGTGATTTTCACGTTGCCGGTAATCACGCCGGGCACTAGATATCACCTTGTGGCCGTTAAATACGTGATTGCGCGGGAGAATACATTATGTATATAT
>DWHP01006299.1:0-11482 GCA_018247895.1 Parnassius honrathi | reverse complement strand
TTATTCCTATAACGTGTTCCAATTATCTCATAAGTCAACTTACCTATGAGATAATTAGTATTCATTAGGTTGAGTAGTATTTCCTGTTCTACAAAATGATGCTTGTGCACTTCGTCATAATTGATACCAAGCTTTTTGTAATTTGTTTTCAGAAGCTTAATAGTTCACTTATCGTATGTAATCATTTTTAGGATAATATACACTAAAGCAAAGAAAATACAAGCGTCTTCACTGGGTCAACCATACCCCAGCGTTCTCTAAAATAACAGTTTAGCGGTGCTGTGTTCCGTATGGTGAGTGCAGAAAACCGGAGACCCTTTTACCAGTAGCGGGGCATTCCGTCTTAGCACCTACTCAGGGCGAAAACGTATCTACATTTAGATTCTCCATCGAGGATAAATGTAGGTTTCTACAGCACACAATTCCAAGTGGACTGTGTACTCGTTTGTCACACTTATTCTATAAATTAAAAGTCATCTAGGCCACGAATACCTAATGGCATCCGAAAAATGAGGTTACTAAATCATATAACATGTAAAATTGGCGACGAAGAACAGCATCAAAGTTGCATGCCATTCTGCGATCGCCATTTACGTGCCTGCTTTCACGATAAAAAAAATCTATTCACCGGTATTTGAACTGTTATGGACTGACGAAGTGTGTGACAAACTTAATGACTATAATATAATTTTGGTTAACACGATGTTGACTAGCGCGCCTCGAATCGTGCATCATGCATTAAAGTTACACGGTCGCCGGCTTTCGTCGTGTGTATTGTTTTATAATCTTATTCTAGCCTTGTGCTAAGAGGTACGAGAAATGCATGCATATGTTAAAATATTTTTTTTGCTACTCGATATGTTAATTTTATCTTTATATACAATATGTAAAAAAAAATCTGTCCGTGTCGTGACGAGGCTTCCCGGGATCTAAAATACTGAAATATTGTGATATGGTTCTGTTTAAATAATACTTTTCACAGAAAGATAAAATAAAATTTTATTAAATGGGGAATTTCAAATGGTAATACACGTCTATTACAGCTAGAATGGTCATTTGGAATTGTCAGTGGACAAAATCACTAATTTTTTGTTAAAAGTTTAGTGCTCATTTAGTGCTGTCGATATACGCAAAAAAATATTAGTGCTGCAAGCACCTGCGACAAAAAAGCGCGATTTTTTTCATGTAGGTACGTAAAACTTCTACTTTGACAGGTTCGGCAAAGTACATGATCCAAAATTGACATCCAGGTGGGCTATCACCTGGTGGTATAGGATCGTAATTCAGTGTTCATTTACTGTTGTCGATATACTAAAAAGGATTTGGGAGATAATTTTTTTTAAATACCATAAACTGCTACTTTGACATCTTTAGCAGAGTATGTACTGAAAAAATTGTGTGTGGAAGTGTGGAAGTGGATTATTACCTAGTGACAAGATAATAATTCAGTGCTTAGTTAGTGCTCTCCATATATAAAAACAGATATAAACAACATTTTTTTTCTTATTTACGAATATGTATAGTTGCTATTTCAACAGTTTTAGCAAAGCTCAAGGTAGAAAATTGATTTCAATTTTCTTTGATAAAAATTGAAATCAAAAATGAATACTATGAAATGATGTATTTCCAAGAGTTTAATTTCTAGATTGAAAAGTTTTTCAAAAACATAAAATAAAAATCTGATCCATATATATCAATTTTTATATTACTTTTTTCCTAGTGTTATTCTATAAAATATCAAGATCAAGTACTTAAAATATACATGGGGCTTTCCATGTCAAATCGGGTCGGTTTAAGGAGAAAATCCTTAATTTTGTTTTAAATTTTTGGTTATCTCAACCTCTCGACATTATTTCGTACCCATCGAAAAACTCTTCCTCTTATCTGATTAAAAGACATCGAATTTTCGGACAAATCGCTCTTTTTTGCTTATTCTCTTGTTAGTTCATGAAACCAATTATTAATTTATTTATATACTATTCTACAGATAATTTAGTGAAGATTAATTCTGTAACTTTTAACAATCGATTTTGTGTAATAGCAATGAAAAAACCATTAAAATAGACTAATTTTTCCCGTCAATCAATAAATTTACGTTTCAGCTTGAAAACGCGGTAGCTTGAGAATAAACCCGTGATGGATTTATTCTCTAAGATTTAAGCTCTTATTCTTTTATTTTTTTTATTATTATTCTTTTTTTTATTATAGTTAAGATACTTTTTTTTAATAGGCTCATTTTGAGCTGGAAGGATTTGGGATCTTAAATGTCCTTTTAAACTGTCGTTTAATTATAATTAATGAAAAACTAAACTTCGATTCGTTCATTAGTAATCATTAAAAAAATTCAACGTAGATTTTTAAAATATTTATCATACAAAAATGTGGGGTTTATTCAACTCCTGGCATAGACACTATTAACTTTGTAATAAGGCCAACCTGCTGACTCTCTAGGAAAGGAGAATAGTTGCGTTTATTTTATTTGTTAACGGCTTGTGCAGACTTCATTGATTGTATGTGGTTTCCAGTTCTCTTATCATTTCACATTTCGTCTTATAATATCTTCTTCGTCTTGTAGTATCTTTGAACCTTTTTAGGTGCCTACGTTTTTATTTAAATGTTTACTACGACTTTGGCGCAGGCTTCACCGCTCTACAGACAACAACTATACGTTACTCTATGTTAAGTAATTCTGTTTGTCTTCTTGATTTATTCGGTTATAATTAACCAGTCACAGCCTGTTTCACTGCATAGATACTAATATCACTTCCTCAAGATCACTAAGGTTATCACTAGTTATTGACCGTGGTCCTGTTTATGACCCTTTCAGCTTTAAAAGATGTATAAAAAATGACTTAAGTAATGACATACTTTATATAATAAACGAATATACTTTATATTCTCGTATAATTACGGGAATATAGAGTAATATATTCTATGCGTAATTAATAGCAATTGCGAATTTATCAAATACAATAGCTGGGTAATAAAAATCTTAAAGACTGAACACATTAAAAGAATCATTTTTCACTTCTAGCAGTACGTCGTGTAATAGTGTATGAAGTTTGAATCGAAAGCTTTTTTGTTATATACATATAAAAATGGCGTAATACACACATGGACAGGTCAATAGTTAATTAAAGTGTAGTTTAATACTAAAATAAAATAAAAATCAATTTTCTTGCTACAATGGAGGTCAATAACTGGGCCCAATTTTTACGCCTGTTGCAGTGGTAGGATTATTATCATATATCATTAAAAGTAGATAACCTATTTAAATATGATTTTTTCATCACATATTCTGCTAAATCACATACACTACTATCTTAATTAAAAGCTAGCAGTTTTCTAAATTTTGATCAAGCTATTTCGGCATGAAATTTAATTTTGCAGCACTAAATTGGCACTAAATTAGTACTAAATCTTAAGCAAACATTTTAGCGATTTTGCCTAAACGAGCATTCCAGCTTTATAGACATTGGTATAAAACGTTGGGAGCAGGTGGCCGTCAGGTTACAATTCCGCTACACGTTCAAAGATACTGTCACCGATTATGGTGTTGCCAGATTTTCTACCTTTTGCAGATTATTAATTAGACATTCTCACAGAGGCTACGATTTTCAGACACTTACTTTTTAAGTAGTATAAGTTAGGAATTTAGCAACCACGACACGTATGGTGATGATAGTAGATTTTTTTGGGAATTGGCACTGAAAATTACTGGGTCCAAATAGGCTTTTTGATGCAGTGAAACGTATAGGCGCTCACCTTGTTTGCGCGAATTCTATTTTTAATAATTAATTGAGTTACATACCTCATTATTATTAGTATTTTCCTTTATATTGTATTCAAATTTTAGTTTAGCTTAGTACCTTCAATATGTTATGTCCATTTCTCCGTTCAAAATACGAAGGTGAAACACTTGAATAATGCAACCGTGTTTCATACAATGAGTGACGAAAATCGGAAACCGTTTTGGCTGATAACAAAGTGTTTTGCCTTATTATTTAGAGGTAACAAACCATTTTTATTTCAATTCCTAATCCAGCATAGATGTAGGTGTCTATGAGCCATAGTATCTACTTACCATACGATTGAAATTATTTATTACTTCACTATAAAGCAATTATTCTTTCAAATATCAGAACGTCTGTTATTAATGGCGTATACTCGTACCATACAGGTACGAGTATATGTATATGAATATATAAAAAGCACTTATTAGCACCCGCATGCGTAAGCGATGTGCAAATAAGCCTTATTTACACGGTTCCTTGTAGAAAGCGAGTTGCCCCACGCAGCTTCATTAACAACTTTGTCTCTGAAAATGAAGCTAAAGCTATAACACGTACTATGTAGTTAATAATTTGTGGCTTATAAAGGAAAATCACCGCGTAATGGCGGTTAAAATGCGTCACCACCCCATATGATCACGTGAGTGTCGTAAAAGGCAGCAGAGGTGAATTAAACAGGATATGGGCAGCAGCATCTTCCTGATGAAATTAAATATAGTAAAAAACCGCTGCTGACAATTCGCCTGATGTGCGAAGCCATGGGAGAGTTTTGATGCCATGGAGGAGGCCTACGTTTAGCATTGTATTTTTGATAGGCTGTAAAGAATCAATACAGGAGTGAAAGGAAGATATAATTTGAGTTTTTAGTTTACTCAATGTCTTCGTGACCAGATTTGTTAATTTGTGTTAAAAAAATTAAATATAGTAAAAATTTACGTTCAGTAAAACTAATCTTGAAGATTTCATTGCCCTAAATTGACATATTATTAGTTCTCGACGTTTCGAGTGCTATAAAACAGTGTAACGGTAATTAAAAATAAGCAAAAATAAGCCATATTAAATGCAATAAATCCACAACATTCGTGTAAAATATAAGAAATTTATAAAAAAAATTGTGTTACAATATCAATGTCCAAGAGAAAGTTGCAGGTGGCATCCAACTTGAAATAGAGAAGGCGACATAGACGTTATCGTGTCTAAGGACTAAAACAGAATGGCTCGCAGCCTGTCATTATACTAGCTCTATAACATATCCTTCACAACGGGACAGCAGTGCACCCACTGCTGCTTGTCGGTAGGGATAGCTAAAGAGTCAGAATAAAAAGAGGGTGATACATATCAGACAGACTCAGGCAGAAAATAAATTCTAACACGTATTGCTGATGTAGATTACTCGATATTGCGCTGTGTTACTGCTACCCATCACCAGTCGGTAGAATTTGTGTTCATATTTTACAATAAATGAAACGATAATGATGATTTACTTACTTAAAAATACTACTTATTTTATTATGTTCGCAATTCGTATTTTGTATTGGTCGTGTGTGATAACAAACGAAAAAACAAAAGAAACATAAACACGTTTAGTTTCTTCATACGATAGGAACGTTGTTAAGTGATTGTTTTGTTACTTACAATACAATACTCGTAACGCCTTCAGAGCGCAATGAAATGTTACGAAATGTCAACTTTGTTAAAAGGTGTTCACTTGAAGGCAACAATTCTCTACGAAGCTGCTGTAAAATATAAATTTACTTTTCTATTAAACACGGCGAACGAACGAGTATTCAGTCAACCCGATGATAAGTGGATGTTGTGACCTATAGACATCTACATCTATCTTCAAATAAGAGTCATACAGATGTGTTATCAGCCCTGAAGAATAAGGTAGAATGACTCGACTCCAGTGAAACACGAAACTCTCTTGTCGTTGGTGCTACAACCATAATGCAGCTGAGGCATAGTTCTACCATAGTATTAGTCCCTGGCAAGCATCTGTACCTATAATCTCGTTAAACACTAAACGAATTTGAATGCAGTTTACTGCCATGATTTGCATCACTCCAGTAAGATATACATATATTAAAAATTGCCCTAGTTTCAATAGCAGCTTAGCATTAACGATATTATTAGTGAATCGATTGGGAAAAGTTTGCCGCTAACATCCTCTCCTTATTTTTTCTATATATTATATTACTTTAGAGAAAAAGGGATTGTCGAGACCCGGAAATCATCCATGCGAACCCGAGACGGATCGCTAGTAATATACATATAAAAATAGTGTGCAAAACCTGAAAACAAGGGTGGACAACCAATGATGACATATGGATCTAAGAATGATCCTTTATCGGGCCTTTTGAGGAAGCAGGTCGCTCAGTCAGCTACGGAGAGGGCCAGGTTCAGAGTTTCTTTGCGTGATAGAATTTGTAATGAAGAAATTCAATGGATCAGTAAGTTAAAGTGGCAATGGGCTGACCTATAGCTCGATGAATCAACATCCGGCGGGGAAGAAAGGTTCTCGAGTGACAGCCCCGTAAGCGAAACGTAGGCCCTCCCCGCAATAGATAGTATGAAGGCCTCGGAAGGCACGTAGAAAGTGGATGAATGCAGGTGGAACGTTCCTGAACGAGTTTTGTGGCATTCTTGAACATAAGTACAGCACTGAACTCATGGAGCACTGTAATTAATGATAGTAATAATAAAAAATATCGTGTTTATATACAAGTAAGACCTGATTTTTCAAGAAAATTATACATAAGAAAAGATAAAACGTAAACAAATTAAAAATAACACTTGTATGCATAAAACGAGGTCCTTGTAAGAGGCGACAGAGGGAAAGTGAAATAGGAAATGGGCAGCAGCATCTTCCTGATAACTACGCGAAATAATAAAATACTGCGGTTGCCAAACTGCTTGCCAAGTGAGGCAACTACGGCAAATTCTCCCATGAGGCAATTTATGAGGGAGGCCCGTGTTCAGTAGTGGACTTTTATAGGCTGGATTGGATGGAATAAAATAGTTCAATAGTTTCACTTTTTCATCTGGGCGAGTTGGGTTTTGGGTAAATTCAGTTCAACATTTATCTGCGGATTGAAAAATCGGCCCTAAGGGTAACAATCGAGCACAGTCCATCTGATGGTTTATGAATGCAGTGGCACAAACAGTCACCAACAATGTCTTATGAATTATTAGTCAATTAAGTATGAATTTTTTGGGTATGGTTCGTCATTCCTGGGGACCAAGCTGGAATGACTGATCTTATCAGTATCTATGCCTGTTTTTCTTTTCTCGGATATTCTTATCGACTTTAATTTAATGATCTAATTAGGATATGACATAACTATGATGAGTTTCTTCTCTTTTTCTGGAAAAATATCCTAATTTTTACTACCGTTCAAATTTTAAAGTATTTGTTTACAAATTTCACCAAATCTTGCATCATGCCTCATAAAAATTGTGGTTTTACTTGCTTGCTACCTTCAATGTCAACAGCTACTTTCTACCTACAAACTATCTACATAGGGTTATTTATTACGCTTTTTACATTTTATATTTATTTAGCTTCTTTTAATTTCAAATACATATTTAAAACATATTGTTTTACCACCAGTCAATCAAAAATTGACTTAGTAATGATTTCTAATCAATTTTATGGTTAACAGTGTTGCTATTGATAAAATCAATTAATTAGCGCTGTGCCATTTATAAAGCTTATATTTAGGCTATGACAACATCAGATCAAAGTGTTGAATCTATAGCGACTATAGATTAGCGGTTTTTAGGTCTTTTCTCTTTTAACGCTTTCTTTTGCGTTAATGCTATATAATGATTAAAATTGCCTACACACACAATCCACCATTAGCAATTACGATTTATGTTTACTGTAAAGTGTCGTGATCACCACGCTTGGAACTTGTCACCATTTTATTAGCAACAAATTAAACCGATAAAAAGTAATTTGCACTGTTTTCTTGTATTTTTAACTTCTCCCGGTACTTTTGAGTGTATGTATGTATTCAATTATGTATTTACATATATAAATAATACAACATTTTAAATAGTAAAGCGACAACTTGAAGCGCTATCTGATTATCATGTCATAATAATAAAATTACTACCCCAATGGAGGGTAGTCAACTGCGCAGTAGATGATTAAACCGCACGAGTGTTTGCACAAGCACAGGCGAATGGAGTAAAGCTCCATAGCTTTCATAGTCCGATGGGTATTTCCGAAGCATGGGTGTGAAACACGCTCAATATTTCGTTCCGTGCTGCTTAGAATTTCTTCAAAACCCAAACCCAATAATGGATCTTTGCCCGACCTGGGATTCGAATACGGATCCACATGATTAATAGCCACGCTTACGACCACCATACTAACGAGACAGTCACGTTATTATAAGTCATTTTATAAGTTTATAATAAACCACTGAATCTTCTTGTTTTATCTGTTTATAAACATGATTTATTTTCTAAAAATTATAAAAGATTACAGAATTTTCGATTTGGATGCTATTCATGTTGCTGTGATAGGTTAGCATCTGTGGTTAGTGACAGGGAAGACGCTTAGTAGATGTTATGACAGTAATGACATAGTATACCTATGTAATTACTACCAAAGAGCGCTCAATGGCTAAGTATAGTTATTCCGCAAAGAAACACAGCCATCGTTCTTAGCACTTTATCGTGTGGAACAGGACTGTATGATAATTTAAGTTTTTAGTTTGTTTTATTATCGTCATAAATATTTTACATTTGAATATAATTAAAATAAATTATTAACGCCGTAGTGTGTAGGAGTGAGGCGTATTTATAGTAACAGATAAAAAACAGGTATCTTAAGATAGCAGAGTGTAACTGTTAAAACAATCTGGAAGAAAATCTGCTCCACGAGATAACAAATCCACCAAAAGACAGTCACAATTTTTTCTTTATTCATACATGTAACAGTTGTCTTTGTTAGAATAAGACAAAAATGTTACTGTGATACTCCGTTACTCGTCACAAGCTCTTTTCTTTACTCGAATAGGTTCAACGCCTTAGAAAGAGAAGTACTCTATGGAAGTATCTTAAAAAAATCAGACTGTAACTGTGAAAAACAAACTGAAAGAACAACTCCTGTTCCAAGAGATAACAAATCCAGTTAAAGACACACACACACACACACACACACACACACACACACAAGTCAAGACTTTTTCTTTATTCATACATAAGACTGTAGTAACAAACTGCTATTTTGTCTTTTAGAATTGTTATTTATGTGGAACTGGAACAGGCGGAAAAGATATGCGATTTTACTTGTTACAGCCCATTATTAATTGCTTGTCAGAAAATTTGTGATGAAAACAGAGAACCGCTTTATAGAAAAAAATTCTGAGTAGTGATTTCGATTAAAAATATTGCCGTAATATCGGATCGTATCCCTATTAGTTTCTATTGAACACTGCAGATCGATACACTTGCCAATGGTGTTATATGTTGGGTCGAAACCAACGAACTAAGATACATGGAAATAAAGTCAGCTTATAAAAATCTAATTACTTTTTAATTTTCATTTACATTGATAGCGGACTAGGCTTATATACATAGTCTCTTAGATCGTGTCGATTCAGCCAGATGCTGCATTAAAATAAATGAAAGAAAAATCGCGTGAAAATTCTGTATTAAAAGTTAAAATAAGGAAGTACTGAGGAAATACCATTCTTAAAGTAAACCGGAGAAAACTTTACCTACAAGCTCATAATTTTGTGATTTTTTCTGCCTAGGAGACTGTCTGTGTAGATTAAAGTGTTAAATGTATTTTCACGATTAGGCATGTTCAATAAAGCGTCGTCAATCATTCATACGCAATAGCGACTATAGATTAGCGGTTTTTAGGTCTTTTCACTTTTAACGCTTTCTTTTTTGTTAATGCTATATAATGATTAAAATTGTCTACACACACAATCTCTTGCATTTGAAATTTTACTTACATGCTCATAATTTCAAGTATATCTTTGTAAATTTTTTTATTTTACATTAACGTGCTAATTGGATAGTTTTAAACTGATTGATTTATTTAGTTCGTAAAAATTTGTTGTTTTTTTTTAGTATATATATCTTATACATGGTAGAGCCATACTGCAGTCATATTAGTAGTATAGTTGTAGCACGAATGGGTCAGCTCGACCAAGACTACGCTCTCACAGAATATCAGCGTAAAATAGTATCTTAATGCTAGTAGAAAACTGGAGACCCTGTTTACTGGAAACGAGGTGGTCCATTTTGCATCTGCATTTTGATTTGTAATCGAGGATAGATGGGCTACATGAACCACTTATCATCAGGTGGACTATGTGCTCGTTTGTCACCCTATCCTATAAAAAGGTACCGTAAGTTTATTTCAAATAAGTAGTATTTATTGATAGATATATTTCATAATATGCTAATCTAAAATTTAAAAAAATATGTAAAACCCCAGTGCCGTAGGCTTCCATTCCGTTCACCTGTTACACCTTATTTTTCCAGAAGGTAAAAAAATCACCCATTGTATTAAAACAATACTTGAACTAATTTCCGTCGATTCCGAGAATCACATGCCTCGTGATCAGTTTTCTGCACTAAAAATTAATCGGTCTATAAGGAAGCAGTCGCCGTACAGACTGCATCGGCGTGTCAGCTGCTAAACGTGTTGTGCAATAAGTTACGTGGCGTCCTCTCGTTATACGCAGCCATGATTGAGAGCGCTCAGCGATTCTACATCTTGCCAATTCGTTTACCGTTGCTTTCGTATGTCTACGTGCACGAAAACGCGTCTTTATGTTGAACTGGTCAGTGATCAGTGGTTTTTACTGGCATTTCGCGGTTTCGAAATTCTTCACGTTCCCTTCAATACATGACTTGAGATTTTTTTAAGTAAACTGTGTCAAATATTTCATGACTTACTGCAGTATAGTGGCGGTGTAAGAATATCCACTACACCATATCATCCCGTGGGTGTCGTAATAGGTGATAGAAGGAAACAAATTAGTAGATGGACAGCAGCGTCTTCTTAATAACGTCTAAAAAACCTGCGGTCGCCAACCCGCTTGCCAGGTGTGGTAACTCCATAGTTACTCCCCATCCCTGTATAGGGCCATCCCTGTATATCCCCCTTGAGGTAATGGGGTGGCCTATGTTCAGCGGTGGATTTTAATATGCTGTAACGGTAACGGTATTCATAAAGGAATCTTACTTTTAACACTTGCGACCGAATTAGGAAGCGAAATATGGTTGCCAGCCTACTTGCCACGTGTGGTAACTATGGCCTTGTATATTCCCCTTGAGGTAATCCGTGGGGTGGCCTATGTTAAGCGGTGGATTTTATTATGCAGTAACGGTAACGGTATTCATAAAGGAATCTTACTTTTAACACTTGCGACCGAATATGGAAGGCGAAATATAGTCTTTCATATTTTATTTTTTCATCAGTCATCGGTATAGAAGACCACGACTGGACATGGGCTTCTCCTGTTGTGGGGAAGAATATGCCTTAATAGTCATGATTAGCAGGTAGATTAGTGATCGAAATAGGCACTTTTAATGCTAATTGATAGAATCAGGCGTTACTTTGCGGAAATCCATAATAACAATAAATAAAAATGTAAATTTCTTTGCAATCTTCCGCTAAACAATTACAATGATGTGTCTTACCTGGATTGAAGAGCACC
>DWHP01006298.1:0-11482 GCA_018247895.1 Parnassius honrathi | reverse complement strand
AAATACACGCGATAAAATCCGTAAAAACTAGTATTATTTCAATGTGTAGTGTTCGCGTAAATATAAGAAATCATTATATCACAGCAATATAACTACTACAGTTTTTGATAGTATTAAATGAAGATTTAAGAGTATGTATATTCCTTTGATATAGCTCAATTTTACTTTTGAAAATCATAATGGGTGATGATTTGACGACACAGCTTCGATAAACCCACCGCTAGACTGCCTGTCGAAACTGCGTAAGCTACCAAACACAACTTAGAATATATGCCCATACCTACTCACTGCCATGCACATTCTCATCACTCGTGTGTGTGAAATTAGTACAGCGAGCATGGTGGCGGCCGTAGAGGATCGATCACCCCATTTTGTATCGAGGATGTCGTAAAAGCCGACTACGGGAAACACTAGAAAAATGTTATTGGATTTCTGTAGATGGCGGTAATACCATCTCGTTTATGTCAGGTGGAGTAGAAGGTGTTCACGTCTGGTACTAGAGGCCTACTAGAGGCTCATGACCGTATGGACTTTTCCGTGGTTGACAAAGGAAACGAAGAGTAAGAAATTTCCGCATAGCGTTGATTAGTAATCTGAGCCTCGTTTATCTAACAGCAGGATACAACGCGCGGTGTGGTTGCCACTTGTAAAAATAAAGTTAGCATTTTTGACTGATTATAAGCCAATGCTGGATGGTAAATCATATTGTCTTAGCGACAAACCCATTCCGCTGTTATCTTGAAGATACTCATAATTAAAAATAATGATTTTCCGTAAAGCACTAAACTTTAATTGAAATATCAAGATCAAAAGTAGCTTGCTATGTTTCCTTGTTTATATCATTATTTATTTAAACTAAAAACCTAAAGAGTATTTCCAATTGAACTCTTAAAAAAATTAAAATATTGGTATGTTTGTGCGACGGAACCCGCGGAACTCTACGCGTCTCTCGAACCACGTTCGGCTATTATTTTTATTTTATCTTATCTTAGTACTTGTTAATGCATTATCACATAACATGTTATCTAACAGTCTATCAGATATATAGACCATATGTAAGTGTCAGGCCTTTATATTATGTTATAAGCTTCATATAGGTACTCGTAATATTTCAATAGACTAAATGATAACGTCGTCAATCGTCGCTTAACTTTTACCCATATCTCATACATACATTTATATATTTAATATCATTTTGTTGAAAACAATTCAGCCATCAATATTTTGTTATTTAGCAGCTTCTAAATAGTCCTATGCTGGAAATGAGTTACCACCTTCCCATTCGGTAAGGATAAGGAACCGCTTTATTTGGCTGCAGTTAGCATCACTTATTTGAGTTAATTTGTATAATTTTTAGTGTCGATTCATACGATAGTAATGTGATAAGAAAATATTTCATCATTTATCATGTCAATAGCGTTAAAATTTGCCATAATAATTTGGTGTCCAAATCTATCACCCTTTTACGTCCCGCGAGTGTCACCAGGAAGAAGTTATGGCTTCTGACAGATAACGGTATAATTATTTTACCTTAGTGGTAAAATATTAAAAGCGGTAACTGAGATAACTGCGGAGGCCGAATCAACTTTTACGGTTACTTTAATAATATTCCGACAAAAAGACCACAAACTGGTTCGAATGCATGGTGCATCGGTCATAAATTAATGTGACAAATATAGCCTACAGTAGGGACAGAATAAAATATAATTTGTTAGCGTCATCGTCTGTCAGCATCTATCTAACTTACCTGTTCGCAGAATCGGTTATAAGTGAAAGGTTCTAGGTTTAGCCAAGGGCATAGAATAAATCAACACTGCAATTTAAATTTGATTCAGTCGGCAAGAATCTATTTTATTACTAACTACGAATGTGTTCAGCGAGGTCGTCCCGTGAACTACTACGTCCATTTTGAAGACTAATTTAATTTTTAAAATTATAAATATTGAGTTAACTTCAAATAACAACCGTTAACCGATTTTAAATTTATATGGGACCATTGTGTAATTACTTTCTTTTGATAACAATCAGAAATACTCGCAGTTTATTGAAATAAAACTTTTGAAAATATATTTTTGTTAAAGGTAAAGACCGAAATATAAACTGGCTTAAATCATCAGATTTAGTTGAAATTTATATAGGATCACTGTGTAAGTATATTCTATTGATAATAAGCATAAATACTCGCAGTGTTTCAAAATAAAACTTTTGAAAAGATATAATGTTAAAGGTAGATAGATCCAAGTATGATCTGGTTTAAATTATCGGAATTGGTTGAAATTTATATGGGGTCACTGGAAGTATATTATATTCATAAAAATTATAAGGAATTAATTTTAGTTTTTGAAAGAGAAATAATTTAAAATAATGATCTTAGAACATTATCTTTCATAATTATCAGTACATGAAAGTTCACAGCTGAACATAGGTACCATATACTGAATGAAGCATTTGTCGTATAAACGTTTGATTTTTTCGTTTGATTCATGAATTTTCATAAAGATTGTTGCAGAGACATAAAGACTGTATTACCTGGCATAGATTGCGTTTAGTAGTAATTTTAGTAAGCTAAATTTACTTTATAAACATCAGTTTAACAACTGTCTATCTGCGAAGCAATTATAAAGAAAACACTCTTAAATGCTGTTATCCCAGTTTTCTTTTTAATAGAATAAGGTTGACAAACGAGCACACAGTCCATGTGATAGTAAGTGGATGTCATGACCCGTAGATACCTTCATCTGCTTCCCATTCAACAATCAAAGTGTAGATACGTCGTCACCCCTGAAGGGCTGAAGATAGAATGACGCGTTACCAGTTTAAATTAAAGTGCCTCGGATGCTCTGCACCACATGAAGCTTCACGTTGGTGTTCTGTGAAAGCGCAGTCCTTCCCCGGTAGAGCCGACGGACTTCGTCTTCGTCTATTATAAGTTGTGCTTTGATGAGGTTTTTTTAAGTTTAATTTATAATAATCATAGTAATGTCTTTATCAACATAGAGTACTTTTTATTAATTCGGTAATACGTCCGATTTGTTCTTGAAGAACTCCATCTTAATTTTTAATGGTTATTAAAATAGCACTTACTTCAAATTATAATGTATTAAAAAGCTTTAAAGACACTACATTCACACGATCACTAAAAGCGTTGGCTCCCAATGTTTTCAACCTAAAACACTTGAATATTATCGCTAGCAGCTGTAGTTGTATTGGTCGAAAGGACATTACACTTTACGGTTAATGGTAGATACATGAGTAACATCAGTAATTTTTAGTACAATAGCAATCACAGAAAAAGTTAAATAAAACGAACGAAATCCTTGTTTCATTTTAAAAAAAAGGTACATTTTATTTGTTAGACGAGATATTTAATTTTTAACACTTATAGATAGAGACTGATGTTAGCTGATCAAAGTAAATCTAACTGGATATCTTGCCTTCTTACTCAAGCTATCGCTCTTTTTTAAGTAGAATCGTCCGATTATTACTTTGTCACGTTAATACTATAAACTCGTATACCTAGTTTACAAACACTTGAATATTAAACGCACTTCACACAAGTTGCAATGAAAGCAAACATGCTGTACCGCGCGTAGTTTATAGCCAATCTTTTAAGTAAACCATCGAATTAAATGACTCCCAACTTCAAAGCAATAATTTGAGTATAGACCATATCAAATTAATTTTTATAGTAATACAACAATTATCAACGAGTTACAAGAACACTTTGTATATGAGTAATTTTACACGTTTTTTTAGGGTTTCGAAAAATATTTATATGGATGGAATTTGATGTACAAAATACTACTAAACTGTTATATACCTATTATAGCGAAGGTAGGCGTTGAAGTAAGAGAAGCAGGAACGCGACGCGAGGCAGTAATATTGTACTCTCCAAAGCTAACGCGTGTTGCTGGCCGTGGTAACCGACTTGCAGAGTTCGCACGAGTGCCCGATGTCACGCTCGGCCTTTGTACGTCGTCGTGCGGTGCGTTTATTGCGCGGGTATTTCGGTATAACACAGCCATCGGACAAATCACGGCCGTGCGACCCGGTCCGACCGAGCACTCTAATAATAAACTTGTTTATATTTTTTATTCCCTCCCAGTGAATTATTTCGGCTTGCATAGTCATACGTTCATGCTGATTACAGGTACCGAACGACCTTCACGACCACGTGCTTTGACACAGAGCTTTTTACGCGACACTTATGGCTTCGGAATTCATGGGCGGAAAGAATGAAAGGTTGGCGCCAAAACGTCGTTTGGGTAGTGTCGCAAGTAACGAGCGCGGGGGTGCGACAATCGCTCGTGGTACGTACCGAGAGCGTATCGGAGATTGCGCTGCAGAAAGCGCCGAAGCCGGAGTGCGCGGGCGGAGTCGGCGGGCCGCCGCTCGCGCGGTCCATCGCGGTGTGCCGCACCCGGCGTTTCACAGCGGTCGGCGGAATACTGCGCCCTCGCGTTACATAAACTTCGCCCGCTACTCGCTTCCCACCTGTCTGTTGTCGCTGCGTTCTGGCGTCACATGCAACCCACGAGTACAAGTCCCACAACAATAACACTAAATAATTATAGACAGGCTATTTCAAACGCAATCAGCTCTACTTGCGGCCGAGGTGAATTTAGTGCGTTTCTTCATTATGCTAAAATTTACTGTTTTTATTAGTTTATATGTATGATTTTATTGCCCACTTTATTTTATCGTTTTGCAGTTTCAATTTAAAATGGCACAACTTACAAAAAAAATTTTATGTTGCTTGTACTTCAAATGGTATCCATGTAGTGGCGATGTAAGAAAACGGATCACTACCCTATATCGTCCCACGGGTGGCACAGGCGACGGAGGGAAACTGAAAATAGCGCCGTACGCGGCCAACCCGCCTGCCAAGCTTGGTAACTGTGGCAAAATAAGGGGGGATGATAAGACAATATATGGGGGAGACCTATGTGCGGTAGTGGACTTGTAAAGTTTGTAATGGATGAATAATTTTATAGAATAGCAATTGCAAATTAACATTTTAAAAATAATGTGCTAAATACTAAGTGACCTCTCATTATTACGGTTGCCTGTTAGAGACCGATTCTCATCGTTTTAGTTTTCTTTTTTGTTAGTTTATAATAAAACTTATTTCATTCATTAAAGACTGAAACTGATTTTGGACGACTTCCAGAAAGAAAACATTTGTATTAGATACTCTTAGGTCACAAGCGAAAGCTTGGAATTCGAAACTACAATATTTCGACAATAACATCAAACTTGTACATCTGATAAAATTTATGATAGTTAGAGTTGGGTGAGGCTTCGATGTGGTAGAAGTGTGAGAGTAAAATTAATGCTGTAGAAATACGGTCATTAAGAAGTATTTAAGGGTAACTAAATAATAGGATTATATGTTGCGTGGTTTGCAAGAAGATGTCGTCACCAGGATTAATAAGGAATACTTTTAACACTTTGACTCGTAGTAGGACAATTTTAAATGTTGTTTTAGTAATGTAACTCATAACGAATAACTGGCGCACTTCCTTTATTTACCGGATATATATTATGGAAGAGTCGGGAATTTGATAGGGTGGGTGGTTACAGCACTTCGAGCACGTTACTTTTGCAACAGTGTATTTGTCCTCCTCATGTGGCTACGGCAGATGATTGTAGATAGACACATCAAATTTTACCTATTTTTATTTTAATATACCTATTTTAACTTTAGAAGAACTTTGGAAGGACTATTTTGTTTAGAAATAAAATTAGTTTACTGACTCTACTGGGCAGGCGGTTTATGTAATTTATAAATGTAAAAGTAGAATCTATAATTATTCCAATATCAACTGTATTTAGTTCTTTGTATTTAGTTTTTTAATTAGGTACTATATATATATATATATATTGTATTGTCCTACTGTAGTAGACCCGGGTAACACTTTTTGAAAAAACTTGTTAGTTTAGAGCACTAAAAGCCAGTGGTTTCAAGTAAGCCTCGTCTGGAATATTTGTCACAACCTCAGTACCCCGCGTGAACCTTGAACCCAGCGCGTACGCATGTACAAGCAAAAAGCTTTTGGCTCCAAAAGCGTGGGCCTACTAAAGTATTCCACGCGTGTAACTTTGGTGTATTATCGATTTATAATGGTATTATAATATTCTTTACTTATTAATAATTTATTCATGTGTATGTATATTAAATTATTATTATTTATATATTTGCTACAATATGCACATTTTTAAATGTATATTTTTTCTTATTTTAGTATTTATTTACAGATTTATATTTTCGATTACGTCATGGACGATTCACAAGTGAAAACGTGGCTGCATGAACTAGGCAATGAAGATAAAGAAGTGATTGAGAGCGAAGATGATGAAATTGTCAGAATCAGGCCCTAGTCCGCGAATCAGAACTCCGTGAATATGAAGAGGAAAGATTGAGTGAATCTGACAAAATATCAGATTCAAAGGACGTACCACTCTCGCAACTAGCAACCAGAAGGCGCGGTTCAGTCTATAAGTCAACGAATGGAACTATTTGGCACAAAGATGTTCCATCAGTAACGCGATTTAGAAAATAATAGAAAAACTGCAAAGCGGCGATGTCATAGTTATGGATAACGTTAGTTACCACTCCAGACGATTAGAAACACCCCAACAATGTCTTGGCGGAAACAAAATATGCAGGAATGGCTAGAATCCAAACAGATTGCATAAGTGCCCTCGGACACAAAGACCCACTTAATGGAAAAAATAAAAGCAGTTAAAAATAACTATCGAAGTTACGTCACCGACGAGATAACAAAAGAGATAAGCATCACAGTGGTAAGGTTACCTCCTTATCACTGTGAGCTTAACCCCATTGAACTTGCACTTGCATGAAAAAATACAACTTTCAAGTTAACAGATGTTAAAAATTTACTTAAAGATGGTTTAACTCAAATCACGTCAGATAAATGGAAAAACTGTGTTCGGTATATACTTAAGGTTGAATAAAAATGCGTGGCATGGATGATAGAATTGACCAAACTGCAGACCGCTATATAATTAATGTTACAGACAGTTCTTCTTAATACACATCAAGTGAAGATACGAGTGATGATTGCACCAAATAAAAATAAAGTTCTTATATAGTATTGAAAATAAAGTTTCAACTTTTGAATATACTTACTCGTGGTCGTTATCACTGGAATCTTTATATGTGTTATAAATTAATGCTTTTTGTTGTTAAATGAATAAAGTACTTTCTAACAATAGATGATTTTTCTTCTACAGCGATCTTTTACATAAAATTTTAATAATTGCTAATAAATATATATTATATCAATCATTATAAATAAAAACAAAAAAATCATTATTATTTGAAGGAAACGTCTTCGGTCCAGGTATTTTTGACATATTTGTATACATTAATGATAATCTCCTGCTCCACGACCGACAAAGTGGTAGGTTTTCTCTTTTTTACTGGTGACGTTAAAGGCGCTCCAGAAGATGGACCTGTAAATAAATGACAAAAACATACTATCGTAGTACTACACAACATAAATGAATATTGTTTTAGAAAATAAATACCACATGGTCACATAAAAAGAGCCCTTTAGGAATTGGAAAGGCTACGTCGTCGCATTTTTACCTATTTCTACGTACCTTCTACTTTATTATGGATCGGCGACGTCTCTTTCCACTTGGCGTTGAGGGACCGGGTCGGTGCGATATCGATTAAGGCTTTTACATTGCTCAAATCGTGAAAAACGCCCAGGTTTACAAAAAGTTATAGCCGAAACCTTTTATTTATTTGCTACAAAAAAATTATATTTTATAGTTTAGATCGTCACAATTTATTTGTATTGTTTAAAATTTTTGAATATTTGACCATTATTACAAAAAAATAATCAAATACAGGGGCTATTTTGAACCTATTTTGTATTTTTTCTCAAGAACGGCTCAACGGCAAAAAAGGCTTCGTATGCTAATGATACGGTAGCAGTATTTTTTGTTGCCTGAAAACGGACAAAACGACATTTTCTAAAAACGAATCCTAGCTAGATCGATTTATTGCCACCGAAACCCCCTGCACACTAAATTTCATGAAAATCGTGGGAGCCATTTCCAAGATTACGTTTATATATATCTATATATACACAAGAATTGCTCGTTAAAAGTCTTTGCATCTGTAACTATAGCATCTAGAAATAGCAATGTCGTGTTTAGTTGTAAATATCGCCAAACAACCTCTATTCATTGACTTGGTCAAGCTTTATATATTTATATATACACACAGACAGACAGACAAAAATTCAAACCACTAATATGGCTTCAGTGCCCTTTGTTTAGTCCCCTGGACTTGTTTTTTCTAGGAAATATTAGAATCACAGACCTCTTACCTACTTATTACCTAATTATTTAAATGAGATATACACACCTTCAGTTCCTGAATATGTAGTCTTATGAAACGTCCCAAATGATCCGTTGCAATATGTATCCGTTCGTTTATTAAATACTGAAACAATAAACTTACAGTGAAATACAATTGAACGCGACGTTTTTAGTTATAATTAGTTATAAGCCAGTACTTAAGCCTAATTATTGAAAGTCCTCCATCGTTAACCCCATTATTTTGGTGTAACCATAGGCTGTTCATCCTTACCTTGAAAACACCTACATTGTAATAAAACGAAAAGTCAGACGCTGGCAAATTATTCCAATCGTCTATACGCTCTGTGAAAGACGTGTATAGGTTGTAAAGTTCGAGCGCGTGGAATGCCGACAACAAAGAGGTGGAGACCGGCTGAATGCCTGATCGGCCACTGGTGAAAAAGAGAGGGCAAAATTAAATCACGCAAATTTTTCGCGCGCTCTTAGAAATGAGTCCTGTAGAACACCGAGAATTTGGCTGATCAGCTCCTGTGCTCGTGACACTTAAGTTGCAACTAAATAAAGGTTATCAATAAGTCTCTCCTAGTTTCCTTGAGGCAGCTTTAGCCTTGCCGAAAGTTAAGGTTCAAACAAATTTCAACCCCTAAGTACAGCCAGTAGTTAGAGCCTATATACGTCTCACAGCTGGGCACAAGCCCCATCCCACTTCTGACAGGGTTTTAGGCCAGTGCACTTCTAAAAAATTCATTCAAGAAAGTAGGAGCTAGTATCAGCGGGTTTTTTTTATATAAACGATATTACGTCGAAAAGACACGCTGATGTTTAGAGGTGTTAAATCTGAGAGGATTGGCATCGCCAATCGCCTAAATCGGAGCTCCCCGCAGTGTGAGCTTTAGGGACAGTTCACGCGACGCGATGCGGCGCGCACTTCTTAAGATAGAGATACGGAATATAACTTTGCCTTACTACACAAAAAGATACAAATTTTATTGAGATAATACTAAAATGCCTCGCGGTTTCGAACCACGCCGCGCTGCACCTCGGGATGCCTTGCGGCGTAGCGCGACGTATCACGACGCAGAGTTGCTTCGTTGGTAGGCGCAGCGTGCAAGTGCGGTAAGTTGCCAGCCACTTCACGATGTGCCTCGTGACGTCACGATGCATCTCGCGGATGCGCGCTGCACGGTGCGAAACCACTGGCTTCTTCAAGCATCGTTGCATCACGTCGCGACTCGGTGTTAACTGATCCTTACACGCTCAACCAAAGTACCTCTATCAGACTGGATTTGACTCCGAATGAGCAGAGGAAAGTATTCTGTGCCCGAGCACTCGACTGTTATTTTCTCACAATGATTCCCGGCATAACCATAGATGCCGTATATGAGTAAATCAATAATTTGGCATACTATTTCTATCAAGAGATCATCAGATATAAGAGCGATTTGCTTTATATGGCAAGGCCAGGCAGACGTCGTTCTGCCCTTTCCGGTGCCCCTTTCCTATAAAAAATCATTTAATTCGCAATTAAAAATATTGAGGGTCACTTTAAAATTTCATTAAAATCGCATGAACGGTTTCGGAGATTAGTGTGAACGAAAAGTAACTATCCGTATGGTACCTGATCCTCAGCAGTCTTGATACGCATCATCTCAGTCTGATATAGCCATAAATTGTCCAGTTTGTCGGTTGGATCATGACCGTAGATTTCGAAGGCGTCGATAATCATGGCCAATGTGAGATTCTCCGTAGGCTCCAAGCAGCATGGATGAGTTCTGATGTTGTATGGTATCTATACAATATTACAAGTTTTAATCGAAAATATCATAGTATTTTATTTAAGCCGGTGCAGACGAAATGCTAGTCTAACATTTGATTGAATGATGAATAATCAAAATCGAATAATGTTAAGAAACATTTTTTATTAATTCTGGTGTATCTTTTTATTTATAAATTTGGAATATATTTATAATTAGATTAAACATTAAACAAGAAGTATAACACTGAAAAGTTAGGTTGACCTCTTTAAGCTCTGTAAACTTGTAAAATATGTATATATTGTGTAATATTTTATTCTTGAGTATTTTTTTAACTTTGAAAGCTATGAAATTTCCAATTGTCTAAATCCTGCGTGGAAAGCAATTGAAATGGAATCTTATAAGCATTAAAGTTTAGGAGGGACTTGGAAAGAAAAATAATTTCGGAGACTAAGATAGTGATAAAAGATAATCTATAGTTTCATTTCCGTACTTACTTATAGAAAAAGTAAAATAAAATACTGGCAAGAGAGCATGGCAATTCACGGAAATTTCGATAGGTTTAGTGAAGCTTCTGGAAAGATATGATCTGGCGGCGCGGCGCGGCGTGTTGTTGATGTTCTACAATGATGACTCATGATAATGAAAACAATTTTCTTACTGACTGTATCTTCCTCAATGTCATTAAGTTGGTTAAAGATAAATAAATAATTTCTTTATTGATATTTTATATTATTTACTTTTATTTAACTTATATAATTGTTACAAGTATATACAATACTCTACGTGAACCAATTACAATTAGAAATGGGTAGAATTGTTAGTCTCCTAGCTAGGTTAATTAGTAACCTGTATTTAGGAAGATACAGTCCTGTCCCACCTTTAGATTAGGAATAATAGTTGTATAGTTTAAAGTATAATAATTTTTGTAATTTCTTGCAAGAACTATCTTCTATTTACGAAAGTTTCAACAAATGACCTGCCAATGATACACACCGTTACCTGTAGCCAGGCCACACATAGTGCAAGCAACACGCAAGCGTGAGTAAACGTGTCCATTTTGTCAGCATGGCGACCGGCGAAATGCGAAACAAAGGATGTAACCACCAATTAGCTAAAGCAATTTGTTTTATTACTTTGTTAACATCGTTAACCTTGCACTCTAAAATAATTGCGATCATAAAACAAATATGATCCTTTTTTTAATTGTTTCTCTTTCTGGGGTCCTTCTTACCGGGAGAAATTAATAATGAATATAAAAATGTAAAATAAAAAAAATATTTTTTAAATTAATAGGCAACAAAAGGACTTAATATTGTTGACGCAACTAATTTAAGTACACCAAATTATTAAGTTGCCATATGTATGAC